>CATIWR010019970.1:0-25296 GCA_949677035.1 Omphalea diandra | reverse complement strand
GTATATATTTCGACTTAAGTTAGGTCTTAAGTTCGAGTGTATGCGCATGTAAATGTCTTTTTCCCCTCGTCCAGCCACTTTGGCTGGCAGATCAAGCCACTATTTGATCATTTGACTTTTTTTTTTTGCCTCATTTTGACTCTAAAAGTTGGGGACTTGAAATGATAAGTCAGTGACGTCAATGGTTCATGAAATTCTTAGAACTCAAACTTCTCAACATAAATCCAGGGCAAAGAAATGGATTCATAAATGCAATTCCAAGATAGGTAGAAGAAAACACTCGTAACCAAAAAATGCTAAAATGATTAAACCAGATCCAAGGTGAAGTTTCCTGCAAAAATCACATCACATCCATTACCTGGTTGACAAAGTTTTACATGTTAAAGGATCTCTAGCACATATTATTTCATGGTCACATATTTCTCAGTACCTCAACTTTGTCTATGGCGGTAGACGCGAGGAATGTGAGCAATAATAGGCCAATAATCTCCCTTTTCTTTTATGCATCTTTTTCTTAGAAGAGCACATGATTTGATTCCAAGGAATCTAAGTGTAGGAGAGAGTCCCTCCCTTGACAAGGACTGAAGTTTAGGGCAGCAAGAAATCCATAAACGTTCAAGAGAGGTGAGGTTTTGGAAGCCTTTGGATATGGTTTTCAGATTCTTGAGATTCTCAACCTCAAGAAAGGTCAGTGAAACGGGAAGCAGCAGGCCATCATCATCTGGAAATGAAACCACCACATCTGTACTAGGACTCCCACCTTTGATAAAGAATTCCATAAGGGATGTGAGCTTGTGGAGTTCCCATTTTGACATTGGCTGTCTCAGGTTCTCACAATTATTGATCTCAAGTCTCGTTAGGTTTGGAGGCAAACCTCCTTGTGGAAAGGACAATAGACCTGGACAAGAATATATCCTTAGAGATTTTAGAGAAGTGAAGTTTTGCATTTGACTTGGTAGACACCTCAGATTCTCACAATTACAGATATTTAGACTGGTAAGGGTAGGAATGTACAAACCATTTTCTAGGAAAGCTTCCAGTTGAAAACAATCTCTTATTTCTAATGCAGTAAGATGTGAAAGCGTGGATAGGGACTCAAATAGTTAAGTGGTGCAATAGCAAATTCTGAGAGCCTTAAGGGAATCAGGAAACTCCCTAGTTAGAAAGGAACTGAGAGATGAACATTGTCCAATTTTAGGTCCCTCAGGTCGAGTTGCCCTTCTGCCATCGTCACGATCATCCATAACTATACCTCTGGACGGGTAAGCAGAGATGAACAGTTTAAGATCCTATGATACTTTATACTGTGGGGCAAACCTGTTGGTGGAAAGGGTGTGAGTTTTGGACAAGTGATGATGTTCAGAACTGTGAACGATGTGAGGCTGCGCAGCTCATTAGGCAGCTTCTCCAGTTCCACACAATTTTCTACTGTCAAAACTTGAAGATTCCAAGGCATCAACCCTTCCTCTCTCTCTCTCTTTCTCTATTAATGACACAAGACGTTCACAATTCTTGATCTCTAAATCCTTTAGACCAGCAAGTTTGTCTAAAGAGATCTCGTCTCGCCACAAGTATGTCAATTCACCACAGCCTTCAATCTCCAGATGTTCAAGTGCCTCCAAGTCCTGTATAAGTGTTTCATGTAAACAGACAATGCCTAGCATTCTCGAATTTCAAGGTAGTGAGGGAGGTGAAGGAACGAACATTTCTGAGAATAATTCCTTGACAATTTTCTATGTGAAGTTCATAAAGTAATGGAAGCATATGAGATAAACACACCAACTGTGGGCAACCCAAAATGCTGAGTTTTTTAAGTGAAGTAAGAAGGCTGGGCAATGTGCCAACCAGTTTGGGACAATTTCTTACTGCAAGCTCTAGCAGATTAGGAAATTCTCCTCCAGTCCCTTCATGCAAACCATTAGACCAAGAGTGCCAATGCTCCCACCCTAGCATATTCTCAATTTCTAAGGTCTCCAGAAGTGGAAAAGCCTTGACAGAAGAAGAAGAACCATTCCCATAAAACTCGACACCCACTTCTTTCACTCCATCCATGCCTCTTATGCTCAACCTTTTGAGGAAGAATAGTTGCCCTAGCTGCGGTAGAGAAATGATTTTATGACAATTGTGGAGCTCTATATGTACAATATTAACAAATATTGGATCTCCTATCCACAATGGAAATTTTGTATCACCATAATATTTAATTGAAAGCTTCTCCAAATTTTGGTAAGGCTGAAGTGAGTTGAGGACCTCAAATTCATGCTTCTCATTTCGCAAATCATGAAATTTATCAGTTCATTCAACAAGGCTTTGTTTCTGCTTTAGATTAGCAATCTCTGCCTCTTGAATATTCACCACATTGTGCAGCATTGTGATTTGAAGCTACCCTTTTAAATGAGAAAATTCCATCAACTCTACAACCCCCTGTCCTTTGCGTTCTCCAACAATGAACTTATTTAAGGTGTGAAGATTTGTCAACTTACCTATCTGTTGTGGCATCTCTTGCAAACCATCTGTACCAGCAATGTCAAGATGCTGCAAGTTGAGTCGATTGCTGATGCTTATAGGCAACTTGCTAAGATGCCAACACTCGCGCAATGTCAATATCTGCAGATTCAAGAGCTAACCAATTGATTCGAGTAGCTTTTCAATTTTAGTGTAAGATAAGTTCAAGTAGCGCAAGCGTTTTAAGGCACCAATAGAATTTGGCAACTCCATGAACCGACAGCCACTTAGCGACAACACCCTTAAACACTTCAATTTTGGCACCAAGTCATGCAATACCTTACTTGTTAGGTGATGGTGCTGATCTGGTAATGAAAAAAAGGTAATGACAAGAATGTTCTCAAATTCTTCATTTCATAGAGGGCTTCAAATCTTTGGAAAGTGTCATATTGATGACGAGTGAATGATGAATAGCGAATCTTCGCACTTGATTTTTCACTTCTCAACTTATCATCCATGCAAAGGCAGATGTCTTCCCTAACAAACTGAGCTAGATCACTTATCAGGTCACGCATCACATATAGTGAATTGTTTCTACCAGACAGTAAAAAGAATGAGCGAGATAGTAAGTCATTTAAATATGCATTGCCTACATTTCCCATCTGCTTCTTTTTCTTTGAAATCTGTAGAAAGCCCTCTGCCATCCATAGTAAAACCAACTCGTTCTGGTCAAATTCGTAGTCCTTAGGAAAAATTGAACAGTAAGCAAAAAATCGCTTCAAATGAGATGGAAGATAATAGTAACTCAATTTCAAAGCCGAAAGGATGCCACTTTTCTCTTCAGGTAAATCCCATATCTTGCTATTCAGAACGTCTTCCCACTCTTCACAATTTTGTTTACCGCGCAGGAGGCCCCCAAGAGTCTTTGCTGCCAAATGCAATCCCTTACACCTTTTGCTATTTCTCGTCCCATTTCCTTCAAATCAGGATGTGCATCAAAACTTCTTGTGCCTAAAGCATGTTGAGCTAACAGGGACAAACAATCGTCATGTGATAGCTCTTTCAATGCATAAGCACAAACGGAGCCTGTTGCCAATGATACACCTTCACTGCGAGTTGTGACAATGACTTTACTTCCTGGTGCTCCTGTAGTGAATGGGGTGCAAAGGGTAGTCCAATTCTCGTAGTTTTCACACCAAACATCATCTAAAACAATCAAAAACTTCTTACCAAGTGGCTTCTCCTTGAGTTTCACTTGCAGTAAACTTGAGTTTCACTAGTAGTAAATTTAAATCATTGATTTCACTACTTTCCCAGTGCAATATTTTCTTGGTTATCCTGAGCATGTCAAAATCATCAGAAACACAAACCCATTCTTTATAATCAAACTTGACTCTCTTATCGTGGTAGATGAGTTGAGCAAGAGTTGTTTTACCAACACCACCCATGCCCATTATTGAAATAACCGAAAACTGAGAGTCAGTATTCATCAAGAATTCAAGTACAGCCTCATTGTCCTTGTCCCTCCCATAAACAGTAGATTCATTTATCAGCGACGTAGTGGGTACTCTTTTTTTTCTCCATCTTGGAATACCCTTCAACATTTGTCTTCAAGTCCTGGCCATTTTTTTCTGTCACAAGTTCTTGCAATCTTGAAGTTATCTCCTCTAGCTTGAAGCCTACCTACACATTAAGCAGAGCGGAACTTGGTTTTAACCAGCACAGCAAATTGGAATGGACTTCTGAATTGCACTTGTACTAGTTTGAGATTCTAATCTTAACTTGCTTTGTAGAGCTTCTGTTGCAAACTCATCCAGTATGTCCTTCACATCATAAGCTAAGTCCTGAGGATTGCTAAGCCAGATTTTCACAGCTGACTTTGCCATCTGCTTCTCTTCTGCATCATTAAGCACTGCTTCAATTTCCGACAATCTTGACTCCCATTCTTAAGTTCACTAGCTACTTGCTACCTGCGTGCGAACTTGAGCAACTCTGGAGAGGTCAATTTTTCAATCAGTGGATTAAGTAGGGCAGAAAGAATAGCTCCTCCAACAGTGTCCATTAAGGAAGACTTTATTTTCAATCAGTAGATTAAGTAGGGCAGAGAGAATAGCTCCTCCAACAGTGTCCATTAAGGAAGACTTTATTTTCTGTATATTGAAATTGTGTGGGATCGAATTTTGATTGAATCATATAAACTTTTAGCATAAACATTCCAAAGGAAAGTAAACCAAATTTTTTTATCAATTTTGAAATTCAAAAACTGATATTTGCACAGCATCCAGAAAAATCAGGAATAAGATTAGGACAATTGTGAACTAAAAAAGTTGTAAACCTACCTTTTGACATCAAAAGAACAATCAAATGAGTTTTCCTCTACACAATTCACACAATAACAAAGTGTTTAATTCTTAAAGAAATGTATTGCCTAAGCTATATACATATATTTTTATTTTTTTGGTATATCCTTGACTTAGCTTACACGTCAACCTAGATTAAGTGCCTCACATTAAATCCTAAAGGTGCACTCTTACATTTGCCTGTGCATTCAGAGAAATTTATTCCTCCTAATGCTAGCCCTAAAATCAGACTAAGATGGATGAGATAGGTGCAAACTGTCTTAACCACTTTGACTGAGATTGTGCATAACATATTCCAACAAAAGCCCATCTCAGTTTCAGTCAATTAAATATTAAATATCAAGCTAGTTCCTTTCATCCATTCAGGTTTATGGTTACAGCATCTTCTTCAGCAACAGAAAAGAAAACGAGTACATTATCATGTGATCATTACCACCCTGAAATATATTGCTATACTTTTGCTCATATCCTCTTCATAACATCAGTACTTCAGAATCCTTTAACAGCAGACTAGAAATAAAATAGCCTAAACAAGCAGAATTTATTGCACAAAGTAAAATAAAACTGAGGCTAACCTGTTTGACATGGAAAGACCAGTCTGTCTATGAACCTTTGCTTGACACCGAGGATTTTGTTCTTTCTTTGCAAAGATTTTGAAGAAGAAAAAAATGGAAATAAAGGAGAACTGGGGACCATTCAAGATGTATAAGTAAGCGCAAATAGATTTTGGGAGCCTCCAATCATTCGAGTATTAGACAATGCTTTGATGGAAATGACCTTTTGCTTGATCATGAACTTGTCAAACTTGTCATTGGCAATATTAAATTACAAAATGCCAGCCAAATATTTCTTCTTATACATAGACAATATTTAAAATAGATGGTAGATAATTTAAGAACGTAATTTCTTGCATTATACTTTGTGATTGAATTAAAAGTTCATTTTGGTTAATGTAAATGTAAATTTTTTTTAAAAAAGAAAAGTTGTTTGATTTACGGTGACGACCAACAATTAGTGATCAACGATTAACTACACTTTATATCGATAAATATAAAGTGTTTAATAATTTATCGATTGAATCTGTGATTGTATTATAAAATGATAAAATAATAATTATTTTTATATTTACCTTAGTTAATTTATGAGCGTCAATTGCTGCAAAATTTTTTAAGTTTTATATTATTTATCATACTGCGGTTTGCATGAAACGTGTAAACCAATCTGAAATTCATTTTTTTTCTTCACAAAAAGAAACATCGGGTTATGGTTTAGGCCCGCCAATGATGATGATGATGATGGACCAGGATTTATTTGTTGTGGATGAATCAGAATCTGCTTACGAACCTGCAAAAACAAATTACACATATCTGGCCGATGGAATTGGGAGCGAAAAGAACAAAGTCGAATTCAAATAAACCTTTATAATTGAGAAGTCTATCAACATATCATATGGATTTAGCATGTCTACGCCTCAGGTATTACATCAAAATAATAACAAAATTATATATAAATGTAAAGAGATTATGAGAATCTTTACAAATATCAGTTCTACATGTGACTTTAGTATATACATGAGAATTGGATTTCTTAAACTTATTTCTCCGATGATTAACAAGCTTATATAAATAATCCCTTAAGTGAGTGGCTAGGGTGATATTCCTAAATCTTAAAGTTTCGCCTTCAAATATTATTAAATACGGTTTCCTTTGATAAGGTAGTACTAAAGTTATGTAGTTTGTATAATTTCTAATGGTCAAACTCACGTCTCTGCTGGGTCGTATATCAAGAATCCATATCCATGTTGCAACATGAATTAAGGTTAATATACATCATTTCATTTCACGTATGTCATCTTTTTTAAAAAAATATAATTATATATACATTAGTATTAAATTACATGTATATTAATTTTTAATTATATGTACATTAGTATTGAACTACATGTACATTAAAATTCATAAAATAGATTGATGAAAAATATATTAGTTTTGAATTGATACTCTACAAATAATATAAAAAATTCTAAAAAACTTTGTTAATAAATATTGTTGTTGTATATATATTGATTCATTAATTTTGAATTGTTTTATTATTTAATTGCATGTACATTAGTATTAAACTGTATATTCATTGGTCTTTAATTGCATGTATATTTATATTGAACTATATGTATATTGAAATTCATAAAAAAGATTAACGAGAAATATACATTAGTTTTGAATTAACAATATAAAAAATTCTAAAAAATTTTATTGATATAAATTATTTTCTACATATACATTGGTCAAAAAGTTTTAAACTATATTGATCTTTAATTGCATTTACATTAATGTTAAACTGTATGTATATTAGTATTAAACTATATGTATATTAATTTTTAACTGCATATACATTGATATTGAATTGTAAATATATTAAAATTCATAAAATAAATTAATAAAAAGTACATTAATTGTGAATTAGTACTCTATTAACAAGTAACAAACTCTAAAAAACTTTATCGATATATATTATTTTTATAAATATATTGGTCCATTAGTTTGAAATTGCAACATTTTTTCATTGATTTATTCATAAATTTTAATATATATATATATCAATAACAATATACGTGCAAATTAATATTAATATATATATATAATATAATATTAAATATATATATAATTAATAAGCAACGTAAACAAATAACACGTATAACATTCAATGAACCACGGTATTTTGATATACGATATAATTTGTCTTTGGGCACCAAAAAAAGTCAAACCCACACGAACAGAAGGTGTTCTGTACAAAAAAGTCTTGCCAATTGGTTTTGTATCAAAATCAATTGTTTTGCGTCATGATGAGACTGCACCATACGCCATACACGTGTACCTTTCATCAGTTATGTGATTCTTGGGGACTTTGTTGTTGTTGTGTTTTGCTTTGCTTCTTTTCTTAGGAAAATAAATGCTGTTTTTTTTTTTTCTTAGAAACCCTTTCGTGTGTTCACACAAAATTGAAAACTGTGTTTATCACATAAAATGATAAATTATTTAATTAAAAAATTTTATATAATATTATATAATATTACTAATAAAATAAAAAAATAAATATATTTTTTAAAATAATTCAATGATTTATCATCTTATATGATGAATTCAGTTTATATTAAAAAATTTATTATAAAATTTATAAAACATATGAAGTCCTTGATTTTAACCAAAGGAGAGATACCTCAATACCTTTGTTTAATAATTTAAGAATAATCTTTTAATTTATATGATTTAAATTGTATACCAATTAGGAGAAAATTATGCAACATAATTCTATTTAAGGATTAATTTGATATTAGTTGAATGTCTAAATTTTTGTCTATTTCAAAATTATGATTTAGCATTAGCAGTAAAAAAAAATTATCAAACATAATTTTCCAAAAAATCTCTATAAATTCAGTGCCTAAATAAACATAATACGAAAGTGTTAACTAATGCGTTACAAAACAGTTAACAACATCAAATGATGGTGTCCAAAATTTGATCTATTAATTTTTGCATATTAATATATTTTGTTTAAAAAATAAAAGAGATTAGAATTTTTATTTATTAAATCACTGAATCTATAATTGTGTTTTTCAATAACTAAGGCTATATTTTATTATTTTATTATTTCTTAAAAAAAAAGAATATATTTTATTATTCTTCAAAAAAATATATATTTTATTAAAGACCCTTGTGAAGCCCACATGAGCATTATTGGTGAGGCAACGGAGTCCCAATGGGCGCCACAGATTGGATGGCTCATCAACTTGCACTGGCTTTTTCTTGGAAAGACAGTTTCCCTCAGGTGATTCATCTGGAATTACACTATCTTTTATTTTTTAAAAAAATAAAAAGTATAGCCCATATTAAAACAGAAAGATTTATTTGAACTTTCTAGTATATCTCTTATTTTTTGTTTTTTTTTTAAATCTAAACTTCGTAATATTATTATATTTTCACCTCAAGAAAAATATAAGTATATATACAAATAAATTGGCTAAACATTACTAAATTTAGAAAATTAGGAAAAAAATAATTATTGGTGAAATTTAAATTGTGAAATCAATAAATAGCTTATATCTATCACTAAATTAAACAACCCATATTTTTAATTGAATTAAGATATCAGTAAACTTTGTTTTTTTTAATGAAAAATGAAACCAAACATCGCAAAATAAAAAAAAAAATTCACAAACATAGAGAAAATTTGCCATTTGGGCATTTGGAATGCTTGATTAGAAGAGAATTCATGACTTTTTTTTTAAAAAAAAATTGATTAATCACTCATTTGCTAGAAGTAAGAAATCCCTATAAAAATAAAGGAAAATGAAATTGTATCTAGAGGGTCAAATTTTATTTATTTATTGAATTCAATCCCTGATTTTATGTAAAATTATTGCACATAAATCATTACGTACGTTGGTAAAAACTGTGGACCAAAATCAGTGAGCGGCAAGCACAAGCCGTAAGCCATCAACGCGGCACTCACTTAATACAAAATAGTTCAAACTGAAAAACATGGATGGATTGAATTGGTTTGATTTTTTTAGTTTGATTTAAATTCATATTCAATTTTATTTTATTTTTTTTTGGGCCAAAAAAAATTTTATTTAAAGACCAAGTTGACTGCAAAAATGAAATATTAAACATAATAAATGTTCCATGTATGAATTTTATTTTATTCTTTGTTCATATGATAAAAAGAAACAAAAAAACTGAACCTTTTTTTTTTTTTTTTGAGCCAAAACAAAAAACTTAACTCAGTCAAGACTTAAGAGAGATTATTTTAAGATAAAAATTTTGATGTTCTTTAGCAACTTATAAAACGCAGATTTAAGAAGTGAAGAGACCTTTCTTTGTAAAAATGTGGATGGTCTTTTCACTCCCTGGTGAGCCTTTTCATAATCGTAGCCAAATTTACATGCAAGTGGAGGAGGTCTGCTCTGCTCTTTCCCCTTATCTTCCCTTCGGATCTTGCTTGCCAAAGAGGGCCCCTCAACCCCCCACCCACATGTGGAAATCGTTGCCCGAAACGTGTGCGCCTTCTCATTTAAAACACGTTAGGAACATAAAATAACGAGTTCGATTCTAGCTGAAGAAAACCATTTATTAATTCTAAGGATAAGAACATTTGACTCTCGCCCAATTGCCTTTGAATACTGACCACAGGAAAAAAAAAAAAAAACCTTCTGGTTTTGGGTTTTCTTTATTTTATAATTAGATATAATAAAACGAAGTCATAACCAAACTTTTCAACCTATAAAATGCCCTACTTTTTCATTTTATATCAACAAAAGCTTCATTAGAAAATAACCTACCATTCAAATCCTCCCTTTTTTTGTTCGTATTTCAATGGTACTCGTGTTAGAAAGGATTGCCAAGTTATACTCCAAAATGGAGAATCATCATCATTACCACCACCACCACCATGATGACCAGCAATCAGAAGAAGCCTTATCAGCTTCTTTGAAGCCTTTTCATTGCCATGTTTCGAGTTGCTTAACACAATTGTTATTGAACTTGAAACCTGTTGGTTTGGAAACCCTGTCCTTGGAATGGATTCAGCAATGTTTTCAAGTCCTACCCATGATCAATAAAGCTTTTGCAAAGCTAGTTGTGGAGATAGATTACCCTATGAGCAAGTGGAAGGCTAAGACCAGGGAAGAATATCTCAACTTTACTGTAGACTTGTTAGATCTTCTCAACTCCTTCAGTTCTTCTCTTTCACAACTGGGGCAAGCTAGGATTCCTCTTTCTCATGCTCTCAGCCTTGTGGAGACTTCATCTTCTTCGGCGATCGAGCGTTTGAAGATGATCGAGTTCCAGATTATAAGGAAGAAGCTGAAGGATCATGAAAATAAGGAAGATGAAAAAGAAAGGTCTTGTTCTGGTAAAGAATGGATTGTCCTTCAAGCTTTGATGGAATTAAGGAGTATAGGATTTTGGGTATGCAGTGTTGTGTTGGCTGGTCTGTGTGGTGATGCTGACGTATATCGGGAGATGAGACAATCAGGTGGGGAGTTATCTAACCCTGCTTTGATCAATTTAGATTCAAGAATTTGTGGAGTTGTAATGGACAAAGGATGCGTATTAAAGGAGGTTACAGAGCTGAATTATGCGGCTGCTGGTCTAGCAGCTGCCATCGGTGGTGAAAACAGCAGTGATGCAGCAGAAGATATGCAGAGAAAACTGAGGGTGTTCGAAAAGTTGCTGGATGGCTTCATGAAGGAGGTTGATCTTCTCTTCTCTGAAGTACTGGCTGGGAGAAATAAATTGCTTAATGAAATTCGAATTCCGAAACCATAAGAACAAGATTATGAGTTTCTGCATGTTATGTTTTTGTTTCTTTGTAAATAGATTGTGTATTTTAATTTTATTAGGATTGTTTATCATTTTTAGGATCATTTGTAAGAGCTGCAAAGCACATTTTATAGATATAATTATATTGTTTTGGCTTCAAATTGATGAGATCCATACTATCAAAAGAACTGTCTGCATCTCGCTTAGCAAATTAGATCTTAAACATGGGAGATAAAGTGCATTCTAATTACTGATCAGATCAGAAAATGGATGGCCTTTGCCAAAATTAAGCAGCAAGAGTATCCTGATACAAAGGATCTATAAACCATTGCCCAAAATGGGTAACACTAACTATGACTTGCTTCCATCTCTGTCATCTGAACCTTAAGTTTTCTCCTACATGCTACTGTTTTTCTCCTGAACATCAGCAACTGATGGAACTGTAAACCACTGCTTCAATGATTTTCTTTTCATTGGCGAAAATGATGCCGCAAAAAACTGCCAGAACCAACTCTACCATTTCAGTTCTACTTATATTATGGGAGTCCCACCAGGAAAGGATCAAAGCAAGACTAATTGGCTCTCAGAATCGTTGGAATGGCTTTCTCCCTCCGGTGCCTTCCTTTTGCGATAAGCATCAGATGGCAACCTAGGCAACAAAGGGATAGTCAGAATGAGATGAAAGTATTAATATAACCTGTTAATTCAAGATTGATATGAAAATAAAATATGATGTGACCTAATAAAATAAAGTTTTAATATCGTTCTGTTGAATTATAATTTGATTACATTTGTAACGATTGATTATCTGCTACCAAAATAGCTTTAAGTGTTTCTTGAGATTAAGTTTTGCTGATTGAGTTTAGAGATTGAAGAAGCAGGGGCAGCAAGAGTACAAACTAAGACTGCATACTAATTGTTGATTGAGTTTAGATATTGAAGAAACAGAGGTAGCAAGAGTACAAACTAAGACTGCATATTAAGTTAAATATTTCATTACCTGATGCCAACTTTGATACTCGAAGCATGAAAAGATGCAATCGTGAAATCAAACTTCTACTTATCAGGTCTAGTTATGCATTATTACTGATTTATATGCGTACAGTAAAGTACTGCTAAATTCAGAATCACCTGAACCACAAAGAGCATGTTGTAGAATTTGCAAATAAGGTGAAGAAATGGTAATATAAGAACAGTAGCATACCCTAAATGCAAAGTAGTATCAGAATCTCCTTTTTCAATTGAGCAATTGCAGGCTATGTCTGGACTTGCAGAACCATTGTTGACAAGAGAATGCTTCCTCTCCATAGAATAGTACTCAAGGTAAGTTGGGACCGAATGATCAGTTGATGAAAAGAAACCACGAAGCTCCTCGACCTTCAAACACATGCAAAATTTGCACTGCATTATGCATGCGACTTTACTCAGAGATAATGTAAGACTTCTGTCTGCATCAGAAAAGTGTAACTTACCTGTCTTCGCAAAGTTTCATTCTCCAGCATGGTCCGCTGTTCCTGGTATCAATAAATTGAAAACAGAGTTAAAAGAATGTTTTGATTTCTTGCTATAAGCAGAAACTTATGCAAGAAAAATCATAAACTTAGCTCAAAAATAACCTAAAACATTTGCAACACAAATATAACAACTTCCACTGATTTTATAATATTGGATGGTATGCGAAGGGGGGATTTGACATCGAAGCTTCCTGATGGAAGTGATGAAATTAACAACTAAGCTATGCCTCAACCACAATATAAGTTCACACTATTACAACCAAATGAATATGGTTCTGTTATTATCATTTGTATCACCAAAATGATTCCATTTATCAAAAGTTTCATTGTAATTTTCATGGTCAAAGAAAAAAGTTTCAGGTAAAGCACAGGCAAAAATTGGGATTGCAATTACCTGTACTCTCGATTGCTCTAGTTGTTCCATCAGTAATTGCTCCTGAAAAGATGGAACTTCAATTAAGGCTCTTGAAATGTAAAACTTCTTATGATAACTACACATGATATGCCACTTTTTTTTTCTTGTGAAGAAACTTGAATAAAATCTATAATTTTAAAATATATATATATTGGACAGACCTTTTTCTCTTTCACACATAACAAACCTTCATTTAATTGCTGCTCTAGATGTTGCAGCTCTTTCAAGCTCAAGCCAGTCAGGTCCTGGCCCAAAAGCTGCCTATAGATAGAATCATGTGTACAGATTAAATTGAGGCCTAACGTTACCTCAAAATATGAAATGAAATGATTTGGAGAGCACATACAGCTGTTTCACTTGTAACTTTGCAATTTTCTCTTTAAGTACATCCATCTCCTTTGAATCTTGCTTCTGAAGATGAATCATACAATTGGAAACATCAATCCATGCTTGTTTAGAGATTATGTCATAAGTGAAGTAAAGCAAACAAATAATCATAAATTCCATTCAGTTGTACGCCAGGTACTCTGGTTGTACAGACCATGTAACATATTGATGGATAATTCAAAAATTTTCATGAAGAAAGAAAGTCTGAAACAAGTGCAAAATGTCATTCAATAATAAAAGACTAAACTGCACCAATCTCCTGCTTTTTGAAAACAGTTCTGATTAAATTTTTCCATGTTAACTTCTTTTATTTGGACAGAAAAAATCCTTAAAACTCCATTCAAAAGTTGTAGTTCTTTTATTACCTTCCCCAAACATTACCTATGAAGCCAAAGGGAAACAAAAAAATGCAAGGTTAAGACATCAAATATCCTCATGCAAATTCTCTGGCTTTCTTATCTATGTATTCCAAAAAAACCCAAGGTCAGCATATGTGGGCGAAAATTTTATCTTAAACCAGCAAGCACACACTACTACCCAAAAAATCTCTCTGCCCCACCACCCTCCCAACCAGTTAAAGAATGTTTATCAAAGTTTGGGACACTGCAACATGAAGTAGGCAACTATTGATTTTACACTTCACATGGATAGTTTGTATAACATTCCTAAGGGAAAACGATGTAGACAACGAAGCAAACTGAAAAATTCAGTGCCTATACCTAGGATATCAAATTTTTTTTTCAGGCATTGCCACATTGAAATATGAAAGTTCTTTACCAAAACAAAAGTACAAGTGAAACATGAAATTTTTTTGAGTCATGTTCATAATTATTCTCAGAATTCCTAAACACTGAATAAGAAAGGGAGAGGGGAACACAGTATCAAAAGAAACCTTAAAATTGGGAAAAAAGCACTGTAGGATACTTTCATTAACAAAAATACAAAGATTTTGCCAGTGTAAACATGACTACGGACTACCTCTGCCTTGTATTCTACTCTAGCAGGCTCTGAGGAATCTAGGCACTTGTTGTATCTTGAAAGAGTTTTCTTCATGCTGTGGAAACAAAAATATGAGAAAATAAGCACAACTTGGTATCTTGGAGAGAAGTGAGGCAAACTGTTGGTCTTCCCCATTTCTCTACCTGATTATTGAAAAAATTTTAAAATATACTGTCAACATAGGACAATAAAAAGTTAAAGTTCATTTCTGTATCCATATTAGCAATCACTATATGCTCAAAATTACATATATACTCTGCTTGAATATCTCTCAACTAGTTCTTACTTCTCTCCTGGCCTAATTCTCCCTTCCTCAACAAAAATTAAGAGTTCTCAGCGCTCTATCACCAGGAATCTAATCTTCTCTCTTCTATTTTGAGATAACACCTACATATTCTGAATGTATGGTTTTCCCCTGTTTCCCCCAAAAACTCTCTTCAAGTAAACGGAGCGGCAGTCAACCAACCACCTTAGTAAACAGAAATCCAAAACAAGACAAAGAAGAAAAGGGAATCACAACAGCTGATAAAGAGTGCAAATGTTTGTTCAATTTAACAGGACTATGTTTGCTTGATCTCCAAACATCAGAAGCACTAAAAGCTTTAACTTTCATCATTGAATTATTCTACCATTAAAAACTTAAAACCCACTCAGGAAATAAAAAGAACCAAGTGCTTAAAAAAATATATCAATCAAACAACAGAAATCAATTAGAACTGTCCTTCAACAGAGTCCAAGATAAGTGGATATAATCCAACACATGCGTCATAAATAAAAACAAAAACATCCCATCCTGTTATAAACAGAGTTAAAATTGCATTTAGAAAATCCAGTGATAACCAAATTACATATCTTACCCTAATCAGCCTATAGAATAAGAAATGCCAATTGCCACTAAAAGAAGAGTAAAAACCCCACACTAATGTCCATTACATAATCCACAGCTACATGCAGAAAAGAAAACAACAAATCCCCAAAACCCCATGATCCCAGTGGAGTTGAAAAGAATAACACTGAAACGGAACATATTTACCCAAAAGGGAAAATAACTAAAAGAAATTTTGAAAGGGTCGCAAATAAAATATAAAATACCCTTCTACATAGACAATTAAAAAAAAATGCAAAAGTAATTAAGTGCCAAAAAAATTTTTTCTTTTTAAAAAAAAGCCTAGCATGAACCTGTGAAATATTGTTAAAAACTGAAATTAACAAATGAATAAACAATTACAGAAGCTCATCCATATAGCATCAAAAAATAAAACATTACATTCAGTGATCCTAAAAATACAAAAACATTCCCTCAGAAAGGACTTAAGGTTAAAATAAAATAAAATAAAACCCCTCCATAACTTAGTAAGTCAAGAATAAAATGACAGAAAAGTCCATCTAAGAATGAACATTTAACAGAACACCAACTAATTTAGCACGTACAATCTCCTACAAAATCCATTAAATATTAAAAACATCCTCAACAAAATTTTTTAGCACTTGAAAGGGAAAGAACAAAAGAAAATACTATCCCATACCCAGAACTGGAGAACTCAAAGAGCTTGCCAGTGTTGGAGAAGATAATAACAGCAACCTCAGCATCACAAAGAATGGCAAGGTCTTGAGCTTTTTTAAGCAAACCAGCTCTTCTTTTAGAGAATGTAACTTGTCTGCTATTTGCATTCTCAATCCTCTTAATCTCAATCTTTCCTCTGCCCATTTTTCCTCTTCCGAAAACTAAAACACCCAACTGATCAAAATCCAGAAAAACCAATAAAAATGGAAAAAAGATTGAGCCTTTCAAGATTAAAGTTTTAAGCTTTAAAACAAAGTTAAGAGCTTTCTTTCATTCTTTTTTTTTCCTGTAGATAGGTAGATAGAGAGAAAAGAAGAAAGCCCTTATTTGGGGTTGCTAAATATAAAGAGAGACGAGAAGATAAAAGGGTAAGCGAGAGCGTTTTTTCTTTTGACACAAATGGCGAAAGATGGAGGGGCTGGAAACGGCAAGTTTGCATGGCTCTGTATACTAATTAGAGTGTGCTGCATGATTCTTTTGTCACATTTGGAGCATGGTTTGGTCCTAATGTTGGGGTCATATTTTTTTTTGTTTGTGGGACCCACAAATTTTTTGTTCTTTAGTTGATTTATATGGTGGGTCCCATTTTTGGAAGTTTCAAAATTTTGATATAATGTCTTTCCTTAATTTAGCATTCCACTATATACCATCTCGTGTTCATTTTCTCACCTTAGATGGTCATGGTCTGTGGTTTTTGGTCTAAGGGGTTGTTTGTAGGACCCACTTGTTTTGTTTTCTAGTGCACCTTAGGGTCTGGTTTATTTTTCTTTCTATATTTTTTTATTCAATTCAGCCACCCTTTCCTATTTGTGTTGAATAAATGATAATTGTTTTATTTGGTTATGCCTCTGCCAACTTTAGTGAAAGATTAAGTGGGTAATCACTATTTTTGTTTTTGTGCATATATTTAAATTGTTCTTGAAGTAGTTTGGTCAAAAGCATTTGTTTGCGCTTCTGAATTTAGTAGTAACTACAATTAGTAAAAGATTTACCAATTTTAGAAAAAGTTAATAGCAATATGGTTTTTCCTGTCTCTTGTTTGTTTTCTCCATCTTTGCTAAAGTTTTCATTCTTCTCTCTTATTTATTTTACAACATATTGTAAATTAGTTATCAATTTTAGGAATAAAATTTATGACATGTTCCTTTACTTTTTGCTATTCATAGAACAGCTTTGGTCATATATTGGGTCTTTGTGGACCCTCATAGAAGGGGTTTTGATGGTCTTAATGTACCACTGTTAATTTATTGCTACATTTGGTAAGGCCTTCCCATATATAGAGTAGGTTATTAGGGTTATTTTATTTTTCACCTTCTTGCTGTTTTGAAGGAATGGTTGGATAACTCTTGTTCTTGTACCACAAATGGGAGTTTGGTTGTATTCCAAATAATTACCTAGTTTAGAGTGTTTGGACAAGTGGAAAGTTAGGTGGAAAATAAAAGGAGGAAAGAATATATTGAAATATTAAACAAAGCGAAGGAAAATGTCATGGAAATAAAATAAGGAGATAAATAATATCTGACATTCCATTTTCTTCTCAAATGGAGAGGAAAGCAAGTAAAAAATAATAAAATGGCATATTTACTCTTTTAAGCACAATTTCCATTAAAAGTATTAGGGTCAAGAATATAATTTCATTGATTTCATCATAGCATCCCTTGAGAATCTATCTAAAAATGTAGACGAAAAAATATTTTTACCACCTAATATTTTTCTTCCTTATTTTTCACTCTTTATTCCCCTTCCTCTCTAAAATTTGTTTTCCCAAATAAAGAGTTAGTGTCTTTGGCTACTTATGGTAAAGACTCTCTAAAATTTTAGAGATGAGAGTAACTACGAACCATTCTACCAAAACAGGCAGAGTGCACTTCCCTATTTCCAGAATTAGTCTACCTATTTTCTATTGCAAGTACTTAATGGCATTATTATTTTATTTATTTTATTTTTTTGCTTGTTTGTTTCTCCTATCTTTGACTTTAGAACAAAAAGAAAATATAACGGACAGTGACATTCTAACATTTGCATACATAAAATCCATTTTATAAATTCATAGTAAATGAATTACACAAATGATCACAAAAATAATTGTTAATGCAAAGTACATATTTACATGGAAGAGTGTTTGAATTGAATATTGTAATGATATCTAATGATTTTTCAGTTGAATCACAGATCCAAATGGAGGATACTGTCAAAATCATTAATCTTTATAAACATTCTTTTCTACTTCCAACTATAAAATGCATGGTTTAGAAAATCATATCAGTCCAATTAAATCAAACATTAATTGATTCAATTAGTTCCAGATCAATTTTCAAAATTATTTTTTATTTTTAATTATTATAAATATTTATATTTTACATATTTGTCTGATTTTTAAAGCTTTAAATGATATTTTTAAAATTTTTGCTTATTATTAAATCAATTGATTTAAATCGATTGAACTAATCAAATCAATTGATCAAAAAAAATCAGCCAAATTGAGTCACACTAACAAAATGACTGGAAAGCGTGCTCAATTTATAGGAAGGTTGCAATGTTTCTCTACACACTAGCCCCAATTTCCACTTCTGCTAGGCTAAACCATTTTGACGCTTTCTTTGGTCCTCGGAGATCTTAATGGCTATGGCTTTGTATCTTGTGCTATATGAAGACATTTAGGCACATATTGATGAGGAAACAATGTCAAACATTAACAAAAGTTAGTGGAAGCTAACTACAAGAAAGGATAGCCTAACAAGAGTATTTGGTAGAAAATCATTGCCACGTACCAATTCCAATCTCACATATCTTTGCCATTTCTTTCACCAAGGGACTACCAAGTCCCTAAAAGAGTTCAAAAGGACAAAATGATAAAGCTTTGCCCCTTCACCAGTGTTAATATCTAAAGTTGGAATTAACTTCCTTGTAAGAGCACAACTCAAGTTATTTAAAGCTACTACATACATAAAGGGCACGGGGCTCGCTTCCACCAGCCCCTCGGTTCATCTTCAAAATGAGAACAAGTTCTATCACCTATTAAAGCCACTGACAGGAAGACAGTTATCAGTCAAGAAATAAACAGGAAAGATGCCACTAATATAAAATTGGTTATGAAATGGACAAGGCAAGGAAAGAAGATTAATCCTGGAATTCAGTTGGATATTGAACTGGGCAAGATTAAGCTTAACCATCACAACAAATAAATGGGAATCAGGAGAAGTTCTATCGTCGAAACAAGTTCTACAGCGAAAAGAATGTACATACTTTTCAAGATTCAAGTCAAACTAAGGGGTACAGCACTTCTAGTGGTCAGAACTACTGATAAACTGAAGTGCTTATTTCACAGACTCATTTCCAGTACAGCTCATTCCTCTTATTCATTTCCTTCTTCACATCCAGAGTAATCTCATAAGTCAGAGAAATAACAAGAAGTCCCTCTTTTCCAACAAATACTGAAAGCTTGCCGATGACTGGTCCTTATGGTAAAGCAGAAATAATCATACAACAAATATGGTGTGTGTCAAAGCTTGTGTAAGGTAACTACTACCTTAGCGCCTTGCTATAACTTAACCCTATAAACATCAGTCATCAATGGGATAGTTAGGTATGCTATGAAGCTCTGCTGTTTCATTCATCTTTTTACACACATATATGAAGTGAGAATCTGGATCCTCCAATACAAAATCTGCAGGAAGTAAGCCCCTTTCAGTAATAGGAACAGGTTCCAAAAACGAGCGTGATGACTGACTGTCAAGCCTTTCAAGTCCTGGTCTAGCTGCAAACGCATGGAAAAAGGATTTAACAAATAACAGACAAGAAAATCAGCCTCCTCATTTCAAAGTTGATTTCATATTTTTAAGCTCTAGAAAAGAACACATTACAATGGACCATGTAATGATGCTCTACCAATTACATGGACCTAAGTAGATGGTACTCCAATGATGCTCCAGTCAAGCAAATTGAGGAGGCAGACAATCTAAAGACTATCCGCATAATCAATTAAGTACAGTCAAGCATCAGATGAATAAATATGGGTTTATCATAAAATAATCTTGCAAGGTAAACCACAAGCCTGCTATCTTGAGCATATGGTTTTGTGAACCATTTTTCTGGTATTTAAGATAATGCAGGCAGCGCTGCATGATCTGTCTCTTGGATAAAAGGATATACAATGGTCACTTGATGCTCATTAAGTCGAATTCTTCATCGCATAGCTTGTATTTTAAGACAGGAAAAGAATCCTTCAGTCATGGAAAGGGATAGCCCCCAACCTCTATTAGAAGTTCCTGGAGGTATGGTGTCAAAAAATAATACAGCAAAATTCCAAACTCTAGTCATCTTGTACACTTTAACAGCTAAGGCCACATTCAGTATCACTTTTATTTTGCATTTTCTTTTTTTTCTTTTTTTTTAAGTATCCTAAAATAATGGAAAACATCTTTGGTTGGAAATTTCTGTTTCTGTTTTTAAGGCTTTTCATATAATCATTTTAAAAACAAAAAGGATAATCTTGAAACAACAAAAAGTTTGTTTCTATTCTGTCACAGTTGAGTCACTCACTTTAAACCCCTATCTCTTTCTCTAAACACACTTTAATTCTCCATCATCAAGTATTGCCACTTCTCTGTCTCATCATGACAGCACCTACTACGACAGTGTATCTGATCAGAATCAACTGTTTCAAATTTCACCAATCTCAAGTTAATCCAATTTTCTCATGTAGATCTGTTCTTCCAGTTTTATTTTTATACTTTAATATTGTAAACCATGATACAAACTTATGATTTTTCACTCCATGATACAAACTTATGATTTTTCACTAACTTTATGTTTCAAGTGTCTCAAATTCACTTGGAAAACATGAATTCTAAGCATGGATATAGTTATGATATACCGTTTCTTGATTTTTCTTGGCAAGTTTATGAAGATATAATAGATTTTTTTTTTTTTCTGAGATTTCTTATGATAGCAGAAATAATTTCACTTTCTCTATGTAAGTAGTTATCATTCTTTTCCTAACCAAAAATGGAGCATAATGAGTTTTCAAAGCAAAATATGTTTTTTTTTTATAGAAAATAAAGCAGGGCTAATGGCTATTTGATGATAATATGATATAGAAATTCTAAAAATTGTGTTCAAAAAACAAGAAACAAATAGCTAGAAATAGTTCAGTTCTTAGAAACAAAGAACATAAAACTTGCAATGATACCAAATGCTCCCTAAAATATTGATCTATTGTGTGGCTATAGAAAATGAAAAACAGTGCTATCTCTACTCATACATTTATCATAACAATGATTGTGCACTTAAAAATCAAGAGTATAATAATAAGAAGGTAATGAGTATTACAGCTCATGTATAAGAAAAATAGCATATTAATACTGCCCATAAGTAAAACAAAAGAACTTAAAAAAACACTTCTATCAAATGCAAGATTAGGGCACAGAGCAAGAGAATGATTAGCAAATCTGAGAAGAAGAGGAAACTTACGTATTATGTACAACACAGTTTTCCAATTGTACACAGCCCGGCTCAAATGGAGCATCCTTACAGTAGGATCACCATAGGTTATCTGAATGAAAAAAATTTTAGGAATACAACATAGTTCAAGAAATTTTAGAAGCAAAGGATGAATATGAAACTAATAAAGCTTTTTGTTTGGGTATATGGTTACCAACATATAAATTCCTCCAGGTTTCAGAAGCCTGCAAACCAAAAAAGGGGAAAAGGAATAATGAGGAATAATGCAATAATAGTTTGTCCAAGTGGGCACATGCATAAAGAATGAGAATCATATTCTAGATTTGTGGCTAATAAAGCATCAAATCTGGAATACAAACTCACAACCTGCTCACTTCCCCCAACATCCGTGCAGCACTAATTGGAGCATCATTCCCACACTAAATACACAAGTATAAATGATAATGAAAACAATATTACATTAATAATGAGGAAAACCCAAAAATGGAAACAAGACCAATGAGAACATTTGAAAATGCATCATACCATCAAGGAATCAAGAGTTCCTGGATCAAGGATCAGTGAGCCGCAGGTCCACGGGTGTGAATTTAAAGCAGCAAGAACAAAGTCAACATACAATATACCAACTTAATTGAAAAGTCACCTACATTATGACCATATCATGGAGGAGAGAGGGCCATACCTTTATCGATGACGCTATCAAAAGACTCATCTGGAAAGAAGCTCATATCTCTAACATCCATTTCCATGTCTAAAATGAATCGTATAGGAAGATTACAAAGATAGAGATATTGTTACTTAAAAAAAAGAAGAAGCATATTTACATTTAAAAACAAAGGTTTCTTTTAACTGGATACATTTGAGCTGAGGGATATGCTCATATTTTTTCCTCATCATGTCAATGGCCACTGACGAAATGTCAATGTTCACTATATCTTCATATCCATCCTCCACCATGTCCCCTGACATGACTACAATTTAGAAAAGACCATTAGACAGTTTCCAAAAGTACAAAGAACTATAAAAAAAAACTCAATTGCCATTGAACATGTCAAAAGCACTTTCAATAGGAAAATGCACCATTTATCAGCAAAACATGATAAAGTTGGTCAACTTGAAGATTGCAAATTTGACAAAGATCCAAAAAAGGCTTCAGTGCTACATCATAAATTTTACCACTTTGATCTCTCTATATATGCCACCATATCTATATAGAACTTAAAATTAAAACCATACAAACTATCTCAAACACCATTCAACCATTTACAATAATTCCACTACAGAGTAGTTCCTTCAACAAGCACTAACAATTAGCGCACAGTATAAATAATTCATGCTTCAATTACAAGGGTACCCCTTTCGAAATTTGCAAATTTTAGAGGTTGCTAATTCACATTTAAAAAAAACCATGTCAATCACATCCAAACCAAAAGCAATCATCTTTTCTCCATTTAAACAGTTACACGATCACTTTTTTCCGTCTTACAAGCACAAATTCTAACATTCGATCCAAAAGCTTAAAACTTTAATCTTAAGATACTCAGAAACCCTAGCTAGCCCAGCAGCCATATCGAGCTAAATCAAGAAAATATCACTAACAAATTCATTTCGCACTCAATTGAACCCAACAGAGTTAAATTCAAACATAGAACACAAAATTCCATCAGTAATAATATCAATAGAAAAAATAGTTAACAGAGTTCAAGATAATTACGAGCATTGCCACATCCAACCATGAGAACACGAGACGAAGTGGGGATATATCGACGAACAAAGGGGCGAAGAGAGGAATAACGCTGGTACCAATCGAAGCTGCCCGCTTCTTGCAGGTAGCGCGCATCCCAATACAGAGCATCGCCGTAGTTGTAGGTGTTGCAGCTGGAGACGTCCCTATACATTTTCTTCTTCCTTTCTTTCCTTTTTTTATCTTTGTTTCTTTTTTTTTGGATTGTGTTGATGAGTTTGGTTTAACAGGTTGAAGAGCGATACTATATATGTGTGGTTGCGGTTGGTGTTGTTGTTGTGGTTAAATGTGATGGTGATGGTGGTATGGTGGTGATGGTCGTAGTGGTTTGGTTGGGGTGGAAATGTCGTTCTTGGGTGGGGACTGACTTTCAAGAAAGGAGCAATTTGTACTCAAGTAATCGTGAGTATGTGTTTGTGTGCGCATGTGGCTTGTGGGTTGTAGTGGTGGGGCAGTGGCGCTTTGCGACTATTCTCATCAAGCATGAAAGCTTGCAATGAGGGCTTTGGCTTTTTAAACTCCACCATGAATTGCGAACTTGAAAGAAATGGAACTCAACGACCCTGACCAGTTTGACCATTTTCTTTTTCCTTTGCTTCAAATGTTGAAGGACTTTCTTTTATTAAAATTTTTTAGTTGATTTCCGTAAATAAAACATGTTCATAGAGAAACATGTTTTGAAAGTTCTTCAAAAGAAATCAATTAATATATATTATATTAATTACAGTTTTAAAATTAATTTTAAATCATTATTTATTATTTATCAAATAATCGTATATAATAGAATCACATGTTATTATTTTATACAACTATGTATTATTATTTACATTATATTATAACCAGAAAATTAGAATAGTCAATTGTCATAAAAAAAAACTTCTAATCAGAAAAAATTCAAAACTACTCCTAATAAGGAAATTTTTCAATTTCAACCAACTAATCAATAAATGTGATACTTAAATTTCTTATGTAATATCAATACTTAAACTTCTTATATAATATTAATACCTAAACTTCTTATATAATACATAAGTTATACTTAAATTTCTTATGCAGTATTAATATTTAAATTTTTTTTATATAATATTCTTTTTAAATTAGACTAAATTAATATTTTTAATAATAACTATGTTTATTATAATAGCAGGATATTTTTCTCAAACATAAAAGCAAAACTATAAATCAATTCAACATAAATACTACTACACTGGATCAAGAGTTCACAACATCATCCATATAAGTATTTTTTTTCAATTTATTTACTTTATTGATTAAGCTAATATCAAGTTTTCTTTCAATTATCATTTTTATTATTTTGATTTGTTATTAATGTAGTTCAAACTTTCAAATTTAATAATGGCAAAACACAAATTATCAAAGAATATTATCAGAAAAATTGCTTTTATTATAGCAAATTCAAATATTGAAGATACAAAATTTTAAACTCACGTAAGTTAAAAAGAAAATTTATTAAACTTATTACAATATTTATTAGTAATAAAAAATCAAAAATTTAATATTATATTTAAAATTTAACTAAAGATTTTAAAATATAAATATAAATACAGCCTATGCAATATATTATCTCAAAATTAGTTTAAATAATTATTTATCATTTGTCAAACAACTGTGTATGACATAACCATGTGTCGTTATTTTATATTATGTTATAGAAACTATCATATAAAAAATTCTAAATAAAAAATTAGAAAAATTAATTATTGTATAAAAAAATTCTAAATAAGAAATTACAAAATCTAAATAGAAAAAATTCTAAATAAGAAGCTAAGGTCATATAACAAAAATTTATAAATAGAAAATAAATAATTTTTAAATAAAAATTTAAAAACCTAAAGAGTAACAATTTTAAACTGAAAACTAAGATTTAAATTAATTTCATTTATTGTTTAAATTTTTTAGTATATAAAGGCTAGCAGCAACATAATATATTCTCAAGAATTAATTCAAATTTAACAAATTTTCTCTTAAAATTGTGCTACACAAGATTGAATGTATAGATTAATAGATAATTTTTATTATAATTTTCTCACATATATATATATATATATATATATATATATATAT
>CATIWR010019963.1:0-36123 GCA_949677035.1 Omphalea diandra | reverse complement strand
GTATTCCCAATACTATCTTAATGAAGTTCATTCTTTCTTCATTGAGAGGTTTAGTGAAAATTTATGCAACTTGATGATTTGTGTCAATAAATTCTAACACAACATCACCCTTTTGCACATGATCTCTAAGAAAATGATGTCCAATATCTATGTGCTTACTCCTAGAGTATTGGATGAGATTTTTAAAGAGATTAATAGCACTTGTGTTATCACATTTGATGGTAATATGAACAACTACTTTGCCAAAATCCTTCAATTATTGTTTCATCCAAATATTCTTAGGTATGAAATCTTGGATTTTCTACCATTCCAAAGGTCATAAGAAGTTGAATTGAGAATAAGTCTTTTGAAAACTCTTTTTGCAATATAACATAAGGTATTAATGGCTTCGACCCAAAAGCAATTTGGTAAGGAATATTCATTGAGCATTGTTCTAGCCATTTCTACCAAAGTTTTATTTTTCCTCTCTACAACACCATTTTGTTGTGGTATTCTAGGAGTTGAAAAATTATGAAAAACTTCATTCTTCAAACAATAATTTTCAAATGACTAATTTTGAAATTCCTTTCTATGGTCACTTTTAATAGAAGATATGAAGTAACCTCTTTCATTTTGAACTCTTTTTGCAAAACTTTTGAAAACATCAAATGAATCATTCTTATGAGCTAGAAAAAGATACCCATGTAAACCTAGAGTAGTCATCTACAAGGACTAGTGCATAATGTTTTCCACCTAAGCTAGCACTTTTAGTAGGTCCTATTAAGTCCATATGGATAATTTGAAATGGTCTAGATGTACTTACAATATTTTTGGCTTTATGAAAGCATGGTGTTGCTTCTCCATTTAGCATGGACCACATGTCTTGTCCTTGGAGAAATTTAGCTTGGGAAGCCTTTCCACTAACTTTCCTTTGGATAGGCTTTGAAGAAGATCCAAGCTTGCATGTCCAAACCTTCTATGCCACAACCAAGCTTCATTGCTTAAAGACATAAGACACTTAAAAGAATAGTTAGCCAAATTGTCTAAGTCAATTGAGTAGGTATTGCCTTTCCATTCATCCTTGAAAATAACCTCATCATCCACTAAAGTGGTGACTCAGCATTCCCTAGGATCAAAGGTGACTTTATTACCTTTGTCACACAATTGACTTACACTTAACAAATTATGTTGTAAGCCACTAATTAAAGAACATCCATCCTTACCAATGGTTCCAATACCAATTACCTTACCCTTGGCATTGTTACCAAATGTGACATCTCCACCTTTTTTTTTCAATGTTGTGAATAGCTTTTTATTTCTAGTCATGTGCTTGGAATCCACTATCCACATGCCAATTGCTTGATTTGGTGGTTGTCACATTCCTCTACACAACAAAAGTGAGTCACCTTTTCTTAGGTACCCAAGCATACTTAGGTCATAGAGGGTTAGAGTTTGAAGGGTCCTGTAATTTATGGTAAGCCTTCTTAATGAAATAATGAATGCTAATATGTCCAAATCTTATGCAATAATGGCATTGGAGTTTAGACTTAGAAGTCTTTCTCCTTTGTACAAATTTAGTATGAGTAGGAGGCCTTCTCATACCATGGTCATGTGAATGCATGCATGAACATGTATGATGCGTAGGAGTAGAAAATTTTTTATATGAATGAACATGCTTTTTGTTGTAGATATAGATATGGTAAACTCTTTGAGTCTTGACTCTAGAGCTTTGGAGAGTCTTCCCTTTGTCCTTAGGCTTAGGAGGCTTAGTGCTAGGAGCACTTTCTTTTCAATTACCTCAATGCTTGAGGTTTGAGGTTATGAAGCCCTAACAAATGTAGTTTGAGATGATGAGGAGCTCCATTGAAGCTTAAACCATGTCTAAATAGTGGTGGTCTTTGTGACATAATCAATGTGTCCAAGGTTTCTTTTCCTTTATAAAACTTAGAGATTGAGCTTGTAAGCTCAATGATTTCTCCTTTAAGAGTGTCACTCTCCTTTCTTAATGAAGCCATAAAATAAGATGAAGTGGAAAGTCTTTCTACTAAATTTTTGAGTTCTTCATTAGAAGTCCTCAACTCATTTACAAGATCACTAAGAGTCTTGCATTCTTCTTCTAATTTTGAGCACCTTTTCTTATAAGTTTTCACTTGTGACTTGTACTTGTCACATCTTATAGTTAGAGCCTCTATAAGCTCTTCATCTATCTCATAAAATTCAAAATCAGAATTAGAATGAGAAGAAGTACTTACCTCATTTGAAAAATCTTCTTTTGCAATGAAGCATATGTTAGCAACCTCTCCTTCTTCTTCTTCTTCACTTGAGCTATCATCCCAGGTGGCTGAAAAACTTTTCTTATTCTCCATGTCCCATCTTTTCTTCTTCTTTAATTGGGACATTCATACTTGATGTGGCCTTGCTTGCCACATTCATAACAAGTGACTTTGTTGGATTTGTCTCTTGGATTAGGAGTTGTCTTCTTGAAGCCTTTTCTTTCCTTTCTTCTCTTGATCAACTTCTTTGTCCTCTTTGAGAGCATTGCTAGCTCTTGTTCTTCCTTGTCACTTTCTTCATCACTTAAGGTGATCTCTACCTTCTTCTATTTTGTTGAAGCTTTAGGAACCATGGTTTTTCTTTCTTTCTCCGGTTTGTCTCCTTAACCTCTTAGCTTCTTTATTTGTTCATCTTTTTGTAAGGCCAACTTATGAGTTAAGAGTTTGCCTATCAATACATCGGTTGGAACCTTTCCAATTTTCGGATTGGACTCTTGTGTGCTGTAAAATTTAGCACCAAATTTATCTAGAGGAAGAGTTTTAAGGATTTTTGTGTTTACCTCATAGATAGTGAGAGCTCTTCCAAATTTCTTCATGTTGGTGGCTATAGACAATAGCCTATTTGTCATTTCTGTGATGCTTTCATTATCCTTCATCATGAAGAATTCTCATTCGGTGACATACATCTCCAAACGACTTGACTTGACTAGAGTTATGTGTTCATGATAGTTCTCTAGAGTCTTCCAAATGGCATGTGCAGTTTGACAATGTTGCACTCTTTTAATCTCTTTTATGGAGAATGAGCTTAGAAGAATGGTCATTGCTCTCTTGTTCTTGCTATTTGATCTCTAGTGTGCTTCAACCCATTCTTCCCTTGGGATTAATTCTTCATTACCATTAATAACTCTGGTGGGTGGCTTCCATAGCTTGATGACCATAACCCAAAGGTCCATCACATCTATGTCAAGATAGATCTCCATCCTATACTTCCAATGAGTATAGTCTGTTCCATCAAAGTATGGCTTGAGTTGTGAGTATATTCCTTCTTATGCCATGATTTTTGTTCACCCAATGAAGGTTTGATTGTAAAGTGAGACTCTGATACCATTTGTTGGCCTTAGGCACCAAGAAGGGGGGTTGAATTGGTGTGTAAGAAATTAAAATTAGAAAGAGAAAAGAGAAATGAGATGAAAGGAAACACAAGATTTATAGTGGTTTGAGTATACTCAACCCTACGTTCACTCCTCAATTCTTATTCCACTATCTTTCAAAGGTGTTTTTAAGCTTACACCAAACTTTTACGCTTGTGTTTTGAAGGCTCACACAATAACCTATACACTTGTGTTTTGTGGCTTACACAACAACCTTTACAACTTGTGTTTTAACAGTCTCACACAACAACCTCTCTTAGTGTTTTGACAAGCTCACACTATAATCTATTACACTTGGTGTTTATGCTCACACCCAACAATGATTTAAAGAATATAAAAGAGTAAGTAGCAAAATTACAAGAGTTTGGGTACAAAGTATTTAATTCTCTTTTATTTACATTTATTTGGTGAGGTATTTATAGCCTCTACCCACCAAAGAGATGTTGAAATAAAAATGGTACAAAATCATCAAAGTGTGCTAGACAGATTTCGCATTAAATGCTTGACAGTCATGAATTGCGGTCGCAACTACTCATTAGCAGTTACGAATTTCAAATTCCATAAGGAAAACTCCGTTTGTGTCTAACGGTAGTCTATGTGGTAGCTTCTGATTAGTTCACCAGAAAAATATAGTTGTTACCTTTCACCTGCTCTCAAAAGTAGCGGTCACGATTTATCTTGAACAGGAAGCGACTCTGGATGCAAATTCCTCTGCCAAAAATGTTCATCTTCTTCTTTTGGGTTCGCGGTCGCTACCAACAAGTTCCCATCGCGATTTTGACTTCCAACAATTACTTGGGACACTTGTCAGGCAGTGATTATGGACTTGATTGCATTTTCAATTACTTTGAAATTTGCGGTCGCGATTGGGGCAAGCTTTACACCGCGAATTCGTCTGTCACTTTTCGAGTTCTTCCTTTGGATGAGTCGCGGCCGAGAATGACTCTGTGATTTCATCTGTATGGTCTTCTAGCAAGTCTTCTCATGGATTGCGATCGCGAATCTTAGATTGCGGTTGCAATTTAAAAAGTATTTCACATTTTTTGAAAACTAAGATTTCTATCTAACTTTTAACTTAAAAACTAACAAAAAATGTTGCAAAACAACATTAATTTGAATTATTATAAATGATCAATCTCCTTTGTCAAGATCAAAAGAGGCCTAAGATTTAGGATTAACTACCTTAATCCAACAGCTTATAAAATAAAGAGTAATGATATTAACAAAGTATGGCATTTGTTAAAATTATATGGCAAATTATCTACTTATTGAATTAAAACAAATTAACTTTTTATATTTGAAATCATTATTATTGGTTATCATTATTATTATTTCTTTTATGATCAAAATAACCATTTAAACATTTGAAATATTTTAAATTTTTATCATTTTTATTTTGATAAATACAAATTACATGTCTCATATGTCTTAATTCTTTTTTCTTATCATGAGTACTTTGACTATTTTGAATTTTTTTTTAAACATTAGAACAAAATTTATTAATGCAACCATTTTATTAATATTTGGATTCCATTTTATTTCAAAAAAAAGCAAATATAAGCATATGTATGCCTTACTAAAAATTATATTTTTCTTAGTTATACAAGCTCAAAAAATGCATAACTTTTTTATTTTTTATTTTTTAAATATACAAATATTTGAGTAAATTTTTTCATTTAAAATTATCAATAATTTACAAATAAATTTCAGCATTTGTGAACTCTTTTTTATATATAAAGTTGAATCATAAGAACCATTTCAATTCCACATAAAATTTTATATTTTCTAGTTTTACTAATAAGTTATTATATTCTTTTCCAAAAAATAATATAAAGAATAAAAAAGATAATAAATTATTCTATTCTTTTTCAAAAAATAATATAAAAGAACAAAAAAGATAATAAATTATTCTATTCTTTTTCAAAAAATAATATAAAGAATAAAAAAATATCTTAATGTTAGCTAAAGCAAACACTTTTAACATATAAATAGTAACCTTTTGAAAAAAACATATAAATAATAATTTTATATTATATGAGATAAAAACAATTTTGTCAATATTTAATTATAGAGAATATGTGACTTTACATTCGTAATTTCTAGTTAAATAAATAAATAATTTTAGGTAATTAATAATTATAGTTTCAATTAAATAATTTTAGGTAATTTAAATTGGATTATTTTGATACAAAAGTGAAAATACGTATTTTTTTTTATGACAATCGACTTCTTTTTTCTTTATATTTCCATTTGTATAAATAGGTAGGTTGTCAAATCTGATTAAATCTAATACGAGACTAAAGGTGATATGAAAATGAAAGTATTTATTTTAAAAAATAAAAAAAATTAAATTATTTTGACACAAAAGTGAAAGTATAAATTTTTTTTTTCATCTTATTTGCTTTTAATTATAATCAAATTTTCTATTTTCTCTTTATTAATTATTAAACTAGTAAAATATATTTAGTTTCTCATTAAATATAATTAAAGCTATAAATAAAAATATTAAATACTAAATGTTAAAATATATTTTCTTAAATAATGTAAAAAAAAAAAAAAAAAAGGTGACCGCATTAATTTAGGAAACCTTATCAGTATCCCACATTTCCACGCCCAAAATGAAAATTTATAATTATTTTATTTGATTAAGAGAAGGAATTTAGATTTTTATAATATCTTTATTGTAAATATTTTATTTAATTAGTTTACATTAAAAATATATAACTGTTTGTAATAAAATATATAATCAAATGAACATAATATAGTCAATATAAATATTTATTTAAAATAATAATTTTTAGTAAAAGAATTAAAAATCAAATATAAATGTAAATTTTATTTTTAAATCATAATTAGCTAGCTGATATTATAACTTATGATGCTTTTTTAAATAAAATTATATGTTTTAAATAAAAATAAATAAATAAAATTATATTTGTCCAAATATAATATCAATTAAGAATATTATTGTCAAATTACTTTTTAAATTCTTCTACAATAATGACAAAACAACTCTTAAATCCTTTAAAAAGTGTGTAGTTATTAGAATTTAATATTTTTATTTGAAATTGTCATTGTAGTTAGGGTAATGCAGATAATGGCTTGACATCTTCGTAATAATTAAAGATAGACAATTGGATTAGATTGGGTCATTCTAGAATTGAGTTATTTTTTATGATGTTTTCAAATTGGGTTCAGCTTGCTTGATTTTCAGGTGAATTCAGATCACGCATCGAGTTTATATGTGGAAAGAATTATGGGTCGGATTTTAAATTTACTCTTAAAATGATATTTTGAGTTGAATCATTTATTATTCACTTTTTGTTTGAATATATTTTTAAAATATATATTCAAAAATTTTATTATTTATTGATATTTCTCTTGATTTGTTAATAAAAATTATTTCTTATTCAAATAGATTTTATATAAATAGAACTTAGACTAATTTTTATTTATGTTTAAATGCTTAATAAATTAAATATACTTTTTAAACAAATGACTATATATACTAAAGATGACTAATTGAATTAAGTCTATATATAATTAAAAATAAATAAAATATTTCTTAATTTTTAAATATATTTAAAATATCTTTGATAATTTAAATTAGATTATTCAGGTTAATTCACATATAGGTTCAAAACTATGTCAATTGAAATTGAGTAATAAGTTGGACAAGAATCACATCGGATGTGGCTCAAAAATTTTCAAATCTTTTCAAGTCAAGAAATTTCTAATTTTCTTTTAGATTAGATTTGAATTAATTTTTTTAAATGAATTCAGATTAAATCAGAAATTATTTCCTCTAGCGACAACAGATATTCTCGTGATATCTTCAAAATTATGTTTGAAAATTGAGTACTGAGGAAATGCTCCAACGATCTTTGGTATAAAGATAAGCCTCTCATATATATATATATATATATGGTATAGTTACTTCATCTTTCTGAAAAATTTTGACCCTATGATAAAATTTGAATAGTAAAATTTCATCGAATAGGAACGGATCCGCTAAAATTGAGAAATTTTGGATTTTCAAGAAGCTGGTTTTGATTTTACATAAGGAAATTAGGGCATTATGGATCAAAATTTTCATTTGAGCCTAATAACCCATTTTTGGAAGAGCACAGTATGAGCCATTTATGTCAAGTGGCGAATTTCTTTCGGCTTAAGCCCAAAATTTATTTCTCTTTACTTCGGCCCCACATTCACCATAATAGAGCCAAGCTCATTACCCTTTTTCGTTTAAGCCAACCTAGCACAACATCGTCACTTTCCATCAATGTTTTGAAAATTAGACCAGATTGATTGATCAAACTAATAAAATTGAAAATCAAATTAATATTTAGTTTAGTTTGATCCAAACTAGTTTTGTAGTATTATTTTTGTATTTTTAATTATTATGATTATGTTTATATAGTTTTACTATTTTTTTAAAATTTTTAAAGCTACTTTAATAATATTTTTGAATTTTATTTATTATCAAATTGAATCGGATCGGTCGAACTATTCAGACCAGCCAAACTGCAAACCGGTCAACCGACTGATTCATTGATCGATCTAATTTTTAAAAAATATTGCTTTTCATTTAACATAAGCTATTACTTCTTCATGCAAATGACTTGGCATTCCTCACTTCTGCCTCATCACTTGCTTCTTCTTATAATGGACGAACTAATAATAAGAAGTGGCTTCTAACAGATCAAGTCATTTGTCATGATCTTCACTAATTAGGAACGTTAAAAAAGAGAGAAAAAGGATAAGAGAGACATCTATTACTGCTTTTTCATCATTATCATTAACCCTGCTTCATTAAACCAAAAATCCTTCCCATGTAACTTATACAAATCATAACCTATAGTTTATGAACTCTACTTTTATCAACTTGAATCGAGAAGCACCTCATAATCTATCTTATAGCTAGTCTATTGTGGAGAAAAAAGTTAAGACAAAGCATATAGAGTTTAAAATAAGAAAGGTAAAAGAAATAAGAAGGAGATTGATAATGCCTTAACCAAGTCTTAGATATCATAAGCCCACTTCAATTTGGATAAGACTAGAAATTGGAAAATTCGTCTATCATGTGCATAATGTATACTATCAGACTTATACTTTTATAAAATCATATAAGTTGTTCATCCCAATAAGAAGATTACTACCTAGTTGAGATAGTTCAATCTAAATGGTTAGCTCATCCTATTCCATATAAGATATAGATACTATCTAACACTTTTATATATAATATCACCTTTTAGGTATATTATCTAGCTTGCATTCTAAATACATTTAAAAGCCTCTATCACTTAACTAACTTAAGCATAAAAATGGATATCCAACATGAGTTGGACTACCCTTTCATCTTTTATTATCTTGTAGGCCTTAGCTAACTTTTTTAGAGCTACTAATTCATCATTAGTCGAGTCCATTTCTGATGGTTCTTAACTTTATTACTCATAGATATGCTAAATTAGCCAATAATAATAAGAGAACCAAGATTTGCTTAGCCTTATTAATGCCCCCATCCCAACCTATACTAATGCTAGTGGTTAGAACAACTAGCCATTACCACCTTCTGAGAACTTACTTGGTTGGGGAAAAATGTTGTTAATGCTTTACTGCATTAGGATCCTTAGGCCATTACTCATCTGACATCAACCTATAAGGAATTCACAATTATGTTGAGAGAACTTAGGCAAACTCTTTTACAAAGGTATAAGCCATTAAAAGGCAACACCAACAACTCTACCTCCTCCACTATCACCAACACCAGTTTTTCCTTTTCAAGCTAAGGTTCAAAATCAAAATCAACCATCTAAGTAGGAATAAGCAAAGGGTCAAGATCCCACATAATCAACATAACATAATAATGCCTCAAATGAAATAGAAGGACCTTCTTACTAGCCACATGATAGAAGTCATTTTAGCATATATTTTTACATTAGAAATTAGGAATTTTCCTTATTTTTATAGTATTTTATTTTTAAATAGTTAATTTTCTACTTCTTTTGTGCTCGCGTAGGAAATTCAAGAAAAAAACAAAGCTAAATTATAGTTTTCAATAGTATTGCATGAGTTATTGCATGGTCCATGCATTTGACCATGTCGTGACGTAGAGTTGACCAGTTAGTAGATACAGATTCGGGCTCAACAGATAAGTGCGTGGGTTATTACATGGCCCATACATTAGGTCATGCAAGGCGTCAAATTAAGATTTTAAAAAGCAATATGGGCTACCTTTTAAGAATGAGATTTGACCTATTTGGTTAGAGATTCCTGAGTAGAAAAAGAGTAGATTTTTAGGGGAGAAATGTGGATCTAATCTCTACACCAAATAAAAAAAAGATTGTTGGACTAGGTTGGTCAAACTTAAGTCATAAGCCTCTTTTGATCTTGACAATGAAGATTGATCAGTCCTAATGGTTTGATTCAAGTGTTGATTTGCAGTTTATAAGTTATATTATCATTGAAAGTTAGATGAAAGTCAAAATCTCCATCTTTAAGAAGAACATCCAAATTCGCGGTCAGTATCCCCTAAATCGCGACCGCGACCTTGCTTTAAGGATGGATGGAGCTAGCCATAGGAATTCGCAGGTGAATTTGCAGTCGCAACTCAACCGAAGGGAGCTTGGATTATTCATAGAGGAATTCGCGTTGGCATTCGCATCTTGACTCGCGACTACGAATTTCATAGTAATAAAGAAGGAAACTAAAACCACAACCATAACACTCTAAATGTCTAAGGCAACCATTGAAAATCAAAAATTGCAAAGGCGAAATATTTTTCACTACCACAACTCAAAGAAGGTGTTGTCTTCTCACCAAACAGAGGAAATCACGGTCTCAATCGTGCCCAAGAGAAAGTTAACTTGCGACCGCGACTTTTGAGTAGTTGGTTAAACACAATGACTATATTTCTTAGACAACCAATGAGTAAAGGACATGTGGACTAGCCTTTAGACACATAATGGGGTTTTCAGCTGTAATTTTTGTCTCCTCAGTGCAAATTGAAAATTCACAACAACAAAATGCCAGCAGCAACTGCGACTTCCGCCTGACAAGCATTTAATGCAACATTTGCCTAGCATAACTTAGAGATTTTGGGATAGTTTTGAATAACGTCTCTTTGGTGGATGTTGGCTATAAATACCCCACCAAACAGATGCAAATGTAAGAGAATTTTATTAATTATAACCAAACTCTTGCAAATTCGCTACTCATTCTTCTTACTCTTCTTTATGTGTTATTGATTGTTTAGTCTGAGTAATAAACACCTTTGTAAATAGGTTGAGAATTAGCCTAACATTTAAAACTCTTATAAGAGGTTTAAGTGTGAGCCTATCTAAAACACTTGTGAGAGGTTTTTGTGTGTGCCTAAAAGCATAAGTTGTAAGGGTTTTGTGTGAGCCATAAAACACAAGTTGTATAAGTTAGGTGTGAGCTTGAAAACACTAGTTTAGTTGAGTGAAATACCCAATTGCGAAGAATTGGTGAGTGGACGTAGGGTTTGTTAACACTCGAACCACTATAAACTTCTTATCTTGATTTTTCTCTTTTCTTTTTTAACCTCTTAAACACCTTAAGCTTCTTTTTAATTTTTAATCTCCCACTAATTCAACTCCCTTTCTTGGTGCACTAGGCCAACAAAGATTAAATGACATTCTCTCTTAAGGTTTTCATTGTTTTTGTTTAACACGACTTTTCTTTGAAAATTCTTCTACTCAATTTGATGGATTTCTTTTTCTCCTTGGATTAACTAATTCTTCAATTCTAGGAATTAGGGTGAAAGCTCAATATTTATTTCATGAATCTATGAAGTGATTTTTACTTTAGTTATGTTGGATATCTTGACTTAATATGTTTGAGCTTAATTGATCTTGTATATATAAACGACCGTATATGTTCAATGTTTGAAATTGTACATGATGAAGCGAAAGTACAAGTCTAGGGTTAGTACTAACATATTAAACTAGGAGATTGAGACCACAAGAGTAGGCTTGACTTCTAGAGATATTCAACGATTATTCATGAAACTTAATGCATTGTTATTGAATTTTATGACCACTAGAGTAGACATAATTCAATAATAATAAATTCAATTTTGCTCAAGAAAGATTATTGGGTAATTAGGAAAATCTATCTTTAAGCCTAACTCAATCTTAATTGGTTTTGATATATTTATGAAATGGTTTTGTGGTGTACCCAAATTACTTAAAAATCATTACTGTAAGAGTTTTTTTTTTTTCATTAAATCTCATTTTTATTTAATTATTTTTGTAATTTTCAAATTTTAGTTATTTTTTTATTATTTAATTGCTTGATAATAGGAAAATTAGGACTTTATTAGTATTTGTGTAAAACAGTCCTCGTGGAAATAATATCTACTTATCACTGTATTACTTGAACGATTTATGCACTTGAAAGTGTTACACATGCAACAAGTTTTTGATGCCATTATTGGGGATTGATTTTTCATAATATCAATTTCACTTAAGATTTCCATTAATCTAGTTTTGAATATGCATTTTTAATTTTGTGAGTTTAATTATATTTCATCTCTTTTGATAGGTGAAACACTTAGTGTAAATGCCATTCAAAAAGCCTAGAATCATTTAAGTTTGATCTTGAAATCGAGCACACTTTTCACCGTCTAAGACAAATCCAAAAACAAAAAAGAGTTTGCTGAAGGTAATAATGGCCGAGGAGAGGCAACAAAGGACTTTGTGAGATTTTGCTATGCCACACACAAGGGACTCAATCAAGTATTGATAAACCTATTACTGCTTGCAAAAAGTTTGAGATTAAACTGGGAATTATCCAAATGGTGCAACAACATACATTTTGGGGTAAGGCTAATGAGGATCCCAATGCACATATTACCAATTTTCTTGAGATTTGTGGAACCTTCAAGATTAATGAAACAACCAATGATGCAATTTGATTACTATTATTTCCTTTCTCATTGAAAGAAAAAGCTAAAAAGTGGTTAAATTCTATAACACCTAACTTATTTGCTACTTGGGAAGATCTCTCTAATGCTTCTTGACAAAATATTTCCCACTTGACAAGACTACACAATTAAGGCAAACAATTGCAAGGTTTCAACAAGAGCCAGGTGAGACATTATATGAAGTAAGAAAGAGGTTTAAATGCAAAAAAGGTGTCCACATCATGGTTTTTCAGATTGGTTGATAGTTTAAACCTTCTACAATGGGCTTAATTATTTGGTATGCATTATTATTAATGCCACAACAGGAGGTGCACTCATGGAAAAATCAACTGATGAAGCATATGCATTATTGGAAGAGATGGTCTCAAACAACAATTAATGGGTAAGTGAAAGAGGAATCAACAAAAAGGTTGTAGATGTTCATGACATTGATGCCTATACCATGTTAAATGCCAAGATGGATGCTCTTACAAAGAAGTTTGAAAGTGTGAGTGTGCATGCTATCAATAGCCCACCATTGACTTGTGAATGGTATGAAAGAGCACATATAGGAACTGAATGCCAATTAGGGATTCCTAATTAAAATTCTACTGAGTATGTGCAATATATTTCCAATTTCAATAGGCAGCCTAACAATCCATATTCCAACACCTATAAACCCGGATGAAGGAATCATACCAACTTTTTATGGACTAACCAAGATAATTAAGCTAAGACTTCTCATCCTTTTAGTTTTCCTCAAAGGCAATAAGGTGGAGTTTTCATAGCTTAACTAATTCAATAAGAGAAGCAATCATAAGATATGCAAAAACTCTTAATTGAGAATTTTGAGAAGGTAGAGATCAAGCTAGACAAGATTAAATTGAGGGTTAACCAAATCGAGCAACACAATCAATTCTTAGAGATGCAAATTGGGTAATTGGCTAGCACTATTGATGTAAGAATGTATGGTTCACTCCCTAGTAAGACTGAAATTAACCCAAGAGAACAATGTAAGGTAACTGACATGGAGATAACTAACTGCAAACATAAGGATGAATGTAAGAAAATAACCCTAAAAATTCCTAAAATTCCTACAATCTCAGTTTAAGAAAGTGAAGAAACAACCCCAAAATTTAGTCTAGATGAGAAAGACAATGTGGAGGAAGTTAAAGAGGAAGAAGAAAGTAAGCCTACACTAGTAAAACCTTATGTTCTACTCATCCCTTTTCCTCAACAATTGAAATTGTACTAGTTTGAGAAGCAATATGCTAAGTTCTTAGAGATTTTTAAGCAAATTCATGTCAATATTTTATTTTCCAAGGTCTTAACACAAATGCAAAAATATGTAAAATTTCTCAAACAGATTTTCTAATAAGAGAAAGTTAGAGGAATTTGAGACCATAACTCTCTTTAAGGAGTGTAGCACCATAATCCAATGTTGAACCTCAAGGTTCCAAGTCTTTTTTTTAATGATTACAAATATGTCAAAAAACTAATCATTGTCCAAGTTATTTGTGTTAAAACTTGTAGGTATATTAATCTTTTGGACTACGATGATAAAGAAGGAAACATGGTTGAAAACACAGTGTTGGAGAGTGAAGGTCAAGGCAACTTAGCTTAACAAACCGACAGTTGTCTTCATGGAACAAGCGTTATGGACCTGTCAATGGGCATTGAAGATATCACAACATGCATTAAAGAAACACTTCAACTTAAGTATATCCCTAGGGACCTTTCAATGGGTGTTGCCTATATTCCTAACAGGCATTGGACAATTCCTCTGACATGGTCTTGCACTTTAAACTTCGCAATGGACATTACATTACAGTTTCACAATAAGTGTTGAACAATATGCCTTAGAGTAAGCAAAACTTTTTAGAACTCAAAACGAGCATTGGTCCTTTTCAGTAGGAGTTGAAAAGCTCTCTAAATCAAGCCAAGCCTCTTCCTTTACCACAAGCCTCTTCCTTGTTGAAGTTTGAGTTATTTCATGCTTCTTAGCCCCAATAGACCCTAAGGTGTACATATAAGTGTTTGTATGGTTAGCCTTTACATTTATCAAATAGGATAGATTAAAGAAGTTTTGGGAGGGCTAGTATTTTTTAGTGAGGAATTTTTTATTTTTCTCATTTAGGGCTCCCATATATCTATATATGGCTATGATATGAGAGGAGAGAAGAAATTGGCTTTTAGGCTTCGTACTCATGTGAATCAATTGATCCATAAGGTATCAGCTTGTTTGGATATGCTTATTCTTAGTTAGGCAAAACAACAATGCTAGGTCTTTTTGGGAAACCTTTTCATTCCCATCACCTTTAACATTTACCAAAAAAGTGATAATACTATGAAGAAGCCAATTTGTAAGGGTTTTAATGTATTTGACCATATTGGGTCATGTTTGGTTTCAATGAATATCTCTGACCAAAATTTAGAATAAATGATATCAAGTGCGAAGATAATGAAAGGTATATTATCTCCCATTTGAAGGTTGAAGAGAGTAGAAAGTTGGGTAAAAGTTATAAAGTGGGGGTCCCCAAAAGCCCTGAAAACTAACTCGTACAAGCCTGCTTTCGATTCTGCTCTCCTGCTCAATGTGATAGTGCATAAAAACTCCTTGACAATTTCCTCATACTCGGGTTCATCTTTAAAGATAAACTCATTCCACCCTATGTTTGATAGAAAGGCATGGATTTCATCCTTGATTCCAAGTAACTCAAGGAGAAAGGTAGAAGAAATTTTATCGGCTTGGATTATCTTGTTGGAGTTTGCTTTGTACCTATCTTTTTCATCTTTAGTTATTCCTTTCATTAGGTGAAGGGCAGAGGGCTTAGAAGTTAGGCAATGTTTTTCCTTCCTTTACTGTGGTTAGTTTCTTAGGAGCCATGAGGGAAGTTAGAAGAGTTTAGAAGATTTGAGAGGAGAATTGAAAGATAGATGAAGAGAAAAGGTAAAAGTGGAATGGATGAGTGTTAGAATAGCTTAACTAGGCAGAAAACTAATGAAAAACAATAACAAAATGATAAAAATCATATTAAATGAGGGGTTGGCACCAGTTGACAGTCAAATCATTCAATGCCTGATAATTAATAGAATTCACGGTCGCTATTAGCAAGTTGTTATTGCTAATTATGAATTATGTGAGCAACAAATAAAAATTCTTTAAAAAATAAAGTAGTCAACAGTCAAAGAATTTGAATTTTGAAGAATTTACAATGGTGATTCAAAATCATGATAATGAATTAGAAGTTTGACAGAAAATTGATGAGTGTTTGTAAATAGTTATGAGACAAAAAGAAAAAACAATGAAAGAATAAGAATTGGTCTTTCAAGATGTGATCCACTTAATGTAATAATGATTAACTAAAGTTAATAAGCATAGAAAAGCTAAATTGCTTAAAGAATTAACACACCCAAAGTACTTCAACATACACAATTATCAAACATATCATTCAATCAATAAAAATGACAAACACAATGAAAATTGTAAGATGAGATCAATTTTCACGCCAGTTCCATCTAGCATCCCTAGCTCCTTGTAAATAAAGTTCTTCCTTTCTTCATTTAGGGGTTTAGTGACAATGTTCTTAAGTTGATTATTAGTGTCAATAAACTCTAACTCCACATTACCATTTGGACATGATCTCTAAGAAAATGATGCCTAATTTCAATATCCTTGCTCTTAGACTATTAGATGGGATTCTTTGAAAGATTATTGCACTTATGTTGTCACATTTGATAGGATTGTGATCAATAATCTTGTTATAATCCTTGAGTTATTGTTTTATCCAAAGAACTTAGGTGCAACAATAACCCGCCGCTGCATATTCTACTTTAGTGGTGGATAGGACAACTGAAACTTGCTTTTTACTAAACTAAGAAACTAAGCATTCTTTTATAAATTGGTAAGTTCTAGAAGTGCTTTTTCTATCTAATAAACTACCTATATAATCTGGATCCGAATACCTAAAAAGTTTGAATGATGAGTTCCTACGATACCATAATCCTAAATGCAATGTGCCATGTAAATATTTAAGAATCCTTTTAACAACATTTAAATGAGATTCCTTAGGGCATGATTGAAACTTAGCACACATGCAAACATTAAAATGATGTCGAGTATAGAAGCAGTGAGATAGAGGAGAGAACCAATCATACCTCTATACATCTTTTCATTAATTGGCTTACTCGATTCATCTTTCTCTAGTTTCATGGTAGCACTCACTTATGTCTTTGCTACTTTGCATCCATCCACGCCAAACCTCTTGAGTAGATCCTTCTTGTACTTGGCTTGGTTGATGAAGATGCTGTCTTTGGTTTACACGATTTATAGACTAAGAAAAAAATTAAGCTTTCCCATTATACTTATTTCAAATTCTCTAGTCAAACACTTAGCAAAATCTTCACAAAGAGATTCATTAGTAGCACTAAATATAATGTCATCAACATATATTTGTATAATAATTGTGTCTTGATTGTGCTTTTTGACAAATACAGTTGTACTAACATATATTTGTATAATGAACTAAGCCTTTCATACCAAGCTCGTGGAGCTTATTTTAAACCATGTAAAGCTTTAATTAATTTGAAACATGATTTGAAAATACATGAGACTCAAAACCAAAAGGTTGTTCAACATAAAATTCCTCTTAATGGGACCATTCAAAAATGTACTTTTAACATCCATTTGAAAAAGTTTAAAATACATGTGACATGCATATGCTAAGAGAATCTTAATGACTGCTAATTTTGCTATAGAGGCATAGGTTTCATCATAATCATTGTCTTCCTCTTGGTTGTAGCCTTTTATAACCAATCTAGCTTTGTTTTTAGAAATGAAACCTTACTCATCTAACTTGTTCCTAAACACCTATTTGTGTTCCATAATAGGGTGTTCCTTAGGCCTAGAGACAAGTTCCTATTTTTTGTTTCTCTCAAATTGGTCGAGTTTTTCTTGCGTAACAATCACCTAACTTTCATCATTAAGAGATTCATCAATTGATTTTGGCTCAAATTGAGAAACAAATGCAAGATTATTATCTAATGCATAAAGTTGAGATCTAGTACTTACTCCCTTAGATGTCTCACAAATGATTAAATCCTTTAGATAATGTTTAGAGAATCTCCAATCCTTGGGAAGATCTTAAGCTAAAATTTCTACTTGTTGTGGTTGAGATTCCTCAATGTCTTGTAATGACTAGTTATCTTCAAGATCAATCACTATTTCTTTTGGAGATGAATCTAGCTCCAATTTCTCAAAGTCACTGCAAGACTATCAATAAAAGAACCTTTCCCAAGATCAAGTTTACTAGATTCATCAAACACAATGTTCATCGACTCTTTAACAACCATAGTACTTTTATTGAAAACTCTATAAGCTTTACTAGAGGTGGAGTAGCCTAAAAATATGCCTTCATTTGTCTTAGAAGCAAAATTTCCAACGTTGTCCTTGGTATTTAAAATGTAGCATTTGCACCCAAAAACTCTAAGGTATGAAATCTTAGGTTTTCTACCATTCTAAAGCTCATAAGTAGTTTGTTAAAAATAGGTCTTTTGAAAACACAATTAGCAATATAATAAGTATTCATTACTTCAGTCCAAAAGTAATTAGGCAAAAAAATACTTATTAAGCATAGTTCTAGCCATCTTTACTAATGTCATATTTTTCTTTTCTACAACACCACTTTACTGTGGCATTCTAGGAGTAGGCAAATTATGACAAATCCCATTCTCTAAGCAACAAGTTTCAAAGATTCATTTTCAAACTCTTTTCTATGGTCACTCTTTATAGAAGAGATGAAATAATTTTTTTTTTTTTTTTTTTCATTTTGAACTCTTTTTGCAAAACTTTTAAAAGCATCAAAACTATCATTCATTTAAGCTAGAGAGGACACCCAGGTAAACCTAGAGTAATCATCAACTAGGACAAATGCATAATACTGCCCACCTAGACTAGCATTCCTAGTAGGTCTAATTAAGTCTATATGGATAAGTTGAAGAGGTCTAGATGTACTTACAATATTTTTAGCTTTAAAGGAAGTTTGATGTTGCTTCCCCATTTAGCAAGGTTCACATGTCTTGTCCTTAAAGAATTTTAGCTTAGGAAGACCTTCCACTAGCTCTCCTTTAGATAGGCTTTGTCGGAGCTCCATTTTAGCATGACCAAGTCTTTCATACTAAAGCCAAGCTTCATTGCTAAGAGACATAAGACACTTGAATGATTAGTTAGCCAAATTGTCTAAGTCAATTAGGTAGGTATTGCCCCTCCTTTCACCCTTAAAGATTACCTTCATATCCACCAAAGTGGTAACCCGACATTCTCTAGGGCCAAAGGTGACTTTGTTACATTTTTTACATAATTGACTTACATTTATCAAATTAAGTTGTAAACCATCAACTAAAAGAACATTTTTAATAAGTGAACAACCATTCTTACTAATTGTTCCAATGCCAATTACCTTACCTTTGGCATTATTCCCAAAACTGACATTGCCACCTTCTTTTTCCTTTATGACTATGAATAGCTTTTTATTGTCTACCATGTGCTTTGAGCATTCACTGCCATGTGCTTTGAGCATTCACTATCCACATGCTAATTATTGTCTTCATTGATGGCTGTCATACATTCCTACACACCAAAAATAAATCACCATTATTTAGGTACCCAAACATACTTGGATACTTGGGGGTTAGATCTTGAAGGGTCCTCTAATTTGAAGTGAGCCTTTCTAATATAACATAAAATATTTATGTGAACAAACTTCATACAATAATGACATTAAAATTTAGACTTATAAGTCTTTCTCTTATGCAAAACTTTGGTATGAGTAGGGAGGCTTTCTCATACCATGATGGTGAGAATGTGAGCATGTGTAAGAATGATTGGGAGTATAAGAGAATTTTTTGTGTGTGTTAGGGTGAGCATGCTTCTTATTGTAGATGAATGCATGATTAGCCTTTTTAGGCTTAGGCTTTGAGCTTTGAGATGCCTTCCCCTTGCCCTTGGGCATAAGTGACCTAGTGCTAAGAGCATTATTCCTCCCAATTACCTAAATACTAAATGTTTAATATGCTGAAGCTCTAATAAAAGTTATGAGGAGGGATGTAGATGAAAAGGAGGCTTCATTGAAACCTAGACCATGTCTTACTAGGGAAGGTCTTTGAGATACAATTAATGTATTTAAAGCTTCCTTCCCTTTGTGAAACTTAGAAATAAAATCTCTAAGCTTAATTACCTCTCCTTTTAAGCTATCATTTTTCTTTCTTAAGAAATTTAGAGAAGAATAAGATTTAGAAAGACTCTTAATAGATTTTTTGAGTTCTTCATTTAAAATCATCAACTCACTTACAAGCTCATTTAATAAGTTAAACTCATTTTCTAGTTTTGAGCATTTCTTTTATAAGTTTTCATATGTGATTTATTCTTGTCACATCTCAAAGTAAGAGCTTCCAGGAGCTTATCATCTACATCATCATTTGTCTTATAATTTTTATTAGAATGGGGGCGAAGAACTTACCCTACTAGAAGAATCTTTTTGTGCCACGAAACACAGATTATTACTTTCTCATCTTCATCCTTCTCTCTAGAGCTGTCATCCCAAGTGGCTTTAAAGCTTTTCTTATTTTGTTTGTCCCCTTTCTTCTTCTTTTTCAGCTTAGGGCATTCATATTTAATATGGCCTTGCTTGCCATAATTATCACATGTTACTTCATTCTTCTTTTTCTTTGGGGTTAAGAGATGCCTTCTTAAAGTTCCTTTTATCCTTCATTCTTCTTATCAGCTCCTTAATTCTTATAGAAAGAATGGCCTGCTCATCTTCTTCTTTTTCACTATTATCATTACTTAAGAAAACTTCTACATCTTTGTCTTTGGCTGAGGATTTAAGGGCTAAGGTCTTCTTTTTTTGTTTTGTCATTCTTGTCCCCTTGCCCTCTCATCTTCTTCATTTCCTCATACTTTTTTAAGGCTAAGGACATTTGTTGGCACCTTTCTAATTTTTAGATTTGACTTTTGAATACTATACACCCTGGACTTTTTAAGAGGTAAAGATTTGAGTATGTTGGCGTTTACCTCATCATTGATGAGTACTCTTTCAAATTTCCTCATATTTGTGATGATGGATAGGAGTCCATTCATCATATTAGTGATGTTTTCATTGTTTTTCATCATGAATATATCTCATTTTGTCATATACATCTTCAATCAGCAGGATTTAACCAAGGTTATGCCTTCATGATAATTCTCTAAAGTTTTCCAAATTCTATGGGTGGTGAGGCAATATTGTACTCTTCCTATTTCCTCTCTTAACAAAGAGCTAAAAAAAATTATCATTTCCTTTTTGTTCCTTCCATTTGATCTTCTATGAGCTTCCACCATTCCTCCTTTGGGATTAATTCTTCACTTCCATCAACCACCTTGGTAGGAGACTTTCATTCCTTTGTAATTATATCCCAAAGATCCACCACATTGCTTTCGAAATATATCTTCATCCTATACTTCCAATACGTATAGTCAAATCCATCGAAGTATGGCTTAAGATGGGTATGGATTCCTTTTTATGCCATTTGTCTTTACTTACAAAGTTAAGGGTTTCAATGAGACCTTACTTTGATACCGCTTGTTCGCCCTTAAGCACTAAGAAAGGGGGTTAAATTAATGGAAAATTTAAAAATTGAAAGGAAGGTAATGAAAGATGGATATAGAAGAAGTGGGAGAAAAGATGAAGACATAATATTTTATAGTGGTTCGGGTGTTAACTAACCCTATGTTCATTCCCCAATTATTCATAATTAGGTATTCTACTAATACTAAATGGTGTTTCCAAGCTCATACCAAACTTGTACACTTTGTATTTTATGGCTTACACACAACCTTATAACTTGTGTTTTTACACAAAAACCTCTTAAGTGTTTTCCCAAAGTCTTACACTTAAGCTATTACAAGAGTTTTACAACTAGGCTAACTCTTAAACCCAATTACAATGGTGTTTAATGCTTACACCCAATAATACCAACTTACATGCAAGAATTAAAGGTTAAGAAAAAAATTACAAGAGTTTGGTTATATTCAATGTTATTCTCTTCCATTCATGTTTGTTTAGTAGAGTATTTATAGGTAATAACCACTAAAGAGATGTTACAAAGAGATAATCTAAATCTCTAAGGCATGCTAGGTAGATCTTGCATTGAATGCCTGTCAAATAAATTTTGGTTATGACTAGTCATTCACAATTGCGATTTCTCTTATTACATCAAATTTACTGAATCACGATAGAAAACCCTATTTGTATCTAACAATTAGTCCATGTGGTATGCTATCATTGGTCTTCCAAGAAATATAACCATTGTGTTTTTCCAACCAAACAAAAGTTATGGTTGTAATTTATTTTTCTGTTGGATGCGATTGTCACCGCGAATTTGTCTGTTCGATAAGGAGAAGTTACTTCATCAAGTCACAGTCTCAAAGACTTTTTCACCCTAATGAATTTTGATATGATAACAATTCTCTTGAACATTTGGCAAGCTTTGATTAATGGACTTGGTTCCTTCCAAGCAACTCTAAAAGTTGTGGTCGTGATCATGGACGTGATGGTCACCGCAAATTCGACTGTTTGAAATTCATAGCTTTCTTAGCAAGATCACGATTGTGATTTGCTCTGTGAATTTGTCTGAGCCAAATTCATTCATTCTGTGTGTAATATTGCGATCGCGAATTAGAGGTTCTTGACCATGAATTAGGATATTTCATAATGCTGGATACTTAGAATCCTATTCAACTTCTAATGCAAACATATCTTAAAAACTATAAAATCAACACTTAAAATTGATGTTAGAATGTATCAATCTATATTGTCAAGATCAAAAGAGAGTTTTAACTTAGGTTTGAACAACCTAGTCCACCAAAAGAAATCTTTATTAATCAAGCCAAATATGTAAAGGAATTAGTCAAAAGATTTGGCATGGACAACAACAAACCTTGTAAAATTCCTATAAGCACTAACATCAAGCTAAGAAAGGATGAACAAGGTAAGAATGTGAACCAAAAGTTATATAGAAGTATGATTGATAGTTTACTCTAAGTTATATAGAAGTATGATTGATAGTTTACTCTATCTCACAACCTCTAGACTTAATATTATGTTAAGTGTTTGCTTATGTGCTAGATATCAATGTAATGCTAAAGAGTCTCACTTGCATGTTGTAAAATAGATACTCAAGTATCTTGTTGGTATCCCTAACTTTAGACTTTGAAATCCTAAGAGTTCTTCATTGGAGTTAAATGCATTTTCTTATACTGATTTTACTATGTGTGCCTTAGACAGAAAAAGCACTTTAGACACATGTCAATTACTTGGTTAATATTTAATGTCTTGGAGTAGCAAAAAGCTAAACTCAGTTGCTTTATCAACTGCTGAAACTAAGTATGTAGCAACTAATCTTTATTGTGCCCAAATCCTATGGATGAAATAACTTCTTGATTACAATGTTATTGTAAAACAAGTTGCTATTAAGTGTGATAACACTAGTGCTATAAATTTATGTAAGAATCCCATTCTAGAAGCAAACATAGAGACATTAAACATCACTTTTTTAGGGATCATGCTAATAATGGAGATATTGCGTTGGAATTTGTTAATACTGACCATCTATTGGTAGATATTTTTACTAAACCTATTTATGATGAAATGATGCAATTCATCAAGAGAGAACTTGGTATGATTGATGGAAATACCTTGGATTAGCTTCAACTAGGTTCAATCTCCTTTTCAGCCATTTATAAACTTTATTACTTGTGATGTTATTTGATCACTATTAAAGTCTTTAGATTCAATAACTAAAGATTTAATTACATATACTATAGATCAAACTATCCATATAATAGTTGAATTTATGATGATTTCATTAAATTTGATTAATAATATTCATAAGCTAAGTTTTCAAAATGGTTGCATCTTTGAAAATTTTATTTTAAACTTAGTTTTTTATTTGAAAAGCACGACCAATGGCCATTACAAATCTCACAATAACCATTAGGCCACATTTAAGTCATTTGTTTTGCTTTTGTAGGTCATAATAATCATTGTGTAACCCTAACAACTATTGTCAATTTTTAATAGCTGTTGTGAATTACTCACCATCATTGGCTGAAGAACACTTGGGAGACCACACTAATGGTCATGTCCAACAATTGTTTCCTTACTCATAACAACCATTGAACATTCTCAATGGTCATTTTTTTAAATAAGGGAACTCGTTGAACTTTTATTTAAACCCCTTTAGACCCTAAAATTTGTTTACTTTCTACTTTTACCTGGATTTCTCTTCATCTCTCTCTCAAATCTTAATGTTATTCTCTTCATTTTACTTGCATCAATCCCTCAAATCACCCATGGGACCTAAAACTGACTCCATCAAGAGATATATATAACCCGTTAGGAAGAACCCTCTACCTTCTTACATAAGCTCAAGCTTCAAAATTTAGGAAAAATGTTGGCTTAGCAAAAGAAAGAACAACATAGACATCAAAGATATATTCTCAGCATAAGAAGAAACCTAAGGTGTTTCATGAATCAAAAGGGAAGGGAAAGGTAACTAAAATAGAACACTCTCCCAAATCTGGCTCTAAACCAGCAACAAATCTTTTAACCCAACACTTTCAACTCAAGGATGAAAAAGAAAGACAACTGACTCAAAAACTGCTAAAGAGGTAACTTGGTGGTGGACAATTCTTATAGTGGAATAATCTTCGAAGGTACAAATTAGAAGCATAGGTTGAAAAGTTATTCATAAGTATCAGATGGGAGATTTTTTTACCATATTAAAGAACCATCCTACTTAGAACTCATAATGAAATTCCTCACTACTTTGGAATCGTTAGGGAATGATTGTGATGTTTGCGCTAAGGCTGATAAGATCAAGTTCAGGCTATTTGGGAAAAAGTACAAGATTAGGCCAAATGATTTGGCCAGATGCCTTAATGCTATCTCTACTAAATTGATAGAGCCTCCTCTAATCTTTAAAGTTGATGTCAACTAGTTTTTGAAGTCTATAACTGATGGAAAAAACAATTACAATAACAATAAATGTTTAGAGATCAACAGTCAAGCCTTAAGGATTGCCTATAAGTTCATCACCTGAAACATCAATGGAAGAGGCCAATCTAATGACAATTGTACCATGATGGACTTATTCTTCCTATGGCATATGAAGACCAAGCAAAATGTGAACACACCCTAGCTACTGTTATAGAGAATGGATGGGTAAATTGACAAGCCCAATGCCTTCGTGATGGCTCATTACATCACAAAAATTGTAAAGTTTATGAAGGTTACCCTTCTACTGAAACAAAGCTCATTGAATTTGACTTGGTGCTAGGGAAACTACCTAACAATGAGCCAATTAAAGAGAAAATGCTTTTAAGCATGGGATTTTGTAAAGACTTGATAGTGGGTTAATCAAGAAGTAGAGGTCCCTTAAGAATAAGAGGTTGATGAAGAAGATGAAAAAAACTATCAGGACAGGGATTACAACAGTGGAGGGAATTGAAACCAGTACATTTGCTCCAACTCTCTCTCCATTTAAGCAGAAGGTGCTTAAGTAGTTGGAATTCCTTACTAATGTTGTTCAAAGGACTGAATCTTCCACCATTACTCTTCATCATAAAGTACATTAACTTCATGGTGAGATGAAGAATATCAACAAAACCTTAGACCAGATTGTGAAAGGCTTAAACTTACAACCTGGTAGCCCAAGTATCCATGAGTAGCTAGAGACACAAAGATCCTTCTAGGGAGCAAGATCCTCCATAAGATGCTAAGGAACCAACATTGCCAATCGAGCCTAAGAATCAAGAGCAACTCCAAAAGCCACAACCATCTTTAGAACCTCAAGATCAAACTCATACCTCTCCCTCTAAAACCATTTCTCCTCATGAATCATCTACATAATTATTCTCACTGCATTTCCTTTGTTTTTTAAACTATAGCTAATGATTGGGCAACATATCTTTTGTAATGTATAGATAAAGATATTTTTTATATCTTATGTAATGTTGTCATTTCTCTTGTAATGAATATCTTGTTTATATATGATCTTCCCTTGTAATTTTCTTTATATATAATATATTTATTTCTTTTTTATAATGACAAATGAAGAGTATTATATGCAAATTAATATGAGCAATATTGTGCCTATGGTGCTTATAGACACATCTTAAGGGGGAGAATGTTGAACCTAAAGGTTCCAAATCTCAAAGAGCTAGTCATTGTCCAAGTTATTTGTGATAGAACTTGCAGGTATATCAATTTCTTGGACTATGATGATTAGATAAGGAAGCATGGTTAAAAACACAAAGTGTTAGAGAGTGAAGGTCAAAACAACTTAGCTTGACAAACCAACAGTTGTTATCTTTATGCAACAGACATTGTGTACCTATCAACGGGCATTAAAGATATCACAATAGGCGTTGGAGAAATACTTCAACTTAAGTATAGCGCTTTGGACCTTCTAATGAGTTTTGCCCATATTCCTAATAGGTGTTGGAGAATTGCTCTCACATCGTCTTGCACTTTAAACTTTGCAATGGGTATTGCATTCTTGCAATGGGCGTTGATTTTGCCCTCACAATAGGCATTAACAAGTGTTAAACAATGTGCTTTAGAGTGAGAAAAACTTTCTAAAATTCAAAATGGTCATTGATCCTTCTCAACAGGCATTGAAAAGCTCTCTAAATCAAGCTAAAGTCTTTGAACCCCTCGATGAGACACACTCAATATCTCAATAGGCATTAAGCACTTTCAATGGGCACTGAGCACTTTCAATAGGCATTGAAAGTTCACCAACATGCATTGGATAAATGTTCTAATTTGAGCTTTAAAATTTGGCCCCTTAAAGAATGACATTCATATCTCAACAAGCGTTGAAGGTGGTGCCAACGAGTATTGTAAACCATCTAAAAACCATTGAATGACTTGCGTAGATCTTAAAAAATAGAGCATCATGTTCATACTTTATGGGAATTAACAACAAATATTGACCTCCTCTAATAAGCATTGAAGTTCAAAAGTAATGACCATTATTTTCATCCAATAGTCATTAAAGAAAAAGTGATATAAGTCTTTGTCAAAGTCAAAAGAGGAGCCTTATGTCAAGTTCTCTGTAATAGCTTGTCCCAATGGGTGTTTTGTTTAAGCCAATGACCATTGAAAGTGTATTTTGCTTGACAATCACCCGTTTGTGTGAAATCAATGATGGTTGGGGTAGCAATGGTCGTGGAGTTGTCTTAATGGGCGTTACTTACTCTGATGTGAAATGCAAAGTAAAAACTTTCTCTTTAACAATTAGTTCTTTATTCAAGGTATAAAAAATCTGCTCTCAATAGAAACAAATAGAGAGTTATTCGAATAAGCGAGTATTCTATTATGAAAGTTTTTCTCAATAAAAAAGGCAAGCAAAGAGTGATCTAGCAATCAAAAGAAGTTGATTATTCAAAGCTTGCAAGAGCTATCTTCAAAATAGAGTTTGAAGGATAAGCTTTTTAGAAATTCTCTTCACATTTTTAACCTCATCAAGCATACCTTGTGTGAAGTGCTTAAGTGTCTCTATTGCTTAAGTAAGAAAGTTTTCCTATTTTTAAAGTGTTATACTTAGTTTAAGGAAACCTTAGGTTGTGAAATCTTAAAAATTAGATCTTGTGAAAGGTTTAAGGTAGTACTTGGAAACTACTTTGGGTTAAGGTTAGTAGTTTTTGTGATCTACTTATAAGAGGTTAATAGAGCCTAGAAATCTATCACTTGTAAAGGCTTAGTAAGTGCCTAGAAACTTACTTGTGTAAAGGTTATTGATAACACCTTAGACTATCAAGATAGTGAAGGCTCTAGTAGAAATACTAGAAGAGAAGATGCATGCAAATTGTGTCGAACCTCTATAAATCTTGTGTGTTAATTTTTTTTTTTTATCTTTTTCGCACTTTGTTTTAATTTTTTTAATACTTACAATTGCCCTATTCAACCCCACTTCTAGGATACTAAGGGACAATATTCAAACAAGCTTCCAACAAAGCTTAAGGATCTAAGGAGTTTCTCTATTCCTTGTCAAATTTCTCATTACAAATTTGATAGAGCATTTTGTGATTTGGATGTTAGTATTAGTTTAATGCCTTTTTCTATTTGTAGGAAATTTAAGCTTGGTGAGATCTAACCAATAATGGCGACATTATAATTAATGGATTGCTCTAATCAATACTTGGTTGGAGTGGTGGAAAATGTTTTTATGCTTGTAGGGAGGTTCATTATACCAATATATTTCATTGTGATCAATATAGATGCAATTGTGGTCATGCCATTAATCTTTAGAAGACCATTCTTGGCAACTGTAAAAACCATACTCGATGTGAAGAATGGGAAGCTAACTTTGAATGTGATGGGAGAATCAATAAGGTTCAATATTTTTAAAGCAATAAAGCAACATTCTCCTGTTAAAGATTACAATAGGTTGAATGCAGTTCATGAACTAGTTTAAAAGGTTTCTCAAAATGAGCATCTTAATGATCCATTTGAAGCTTGCTTGATTCAAAAGGCATCATTATTGCATGAAGACCATGAAAATGCAACCCAATTTTTAGAAGCAACTCTTCCATTTAAAGATTGCAAGTTTGAGAATTTAAGACAAGGTAAGACTTTCCCCTTAATAAAAAAAAGATCCAATTCTAGAGCCAAAACCTCCTCCTTTTTATTTGAGATATGCATTCCAAGGTGATTTATATATAAGAAGAAAAACAAGTTATGGCATGTTAAGTAATTTCACAAGCCTTCACTTGAAGTTAGACAATAGGCAGTGCAAGTTTTACCTTAAAGATATGGTGCTAAAATTTAAAGTGAATGACCAACATTTAAAGCCTTATTTATGTGATAATCCATTGCAAAATAAAGAAATTCTTCTCCTAAATTTACCTTGAAGCTAAGAATTTATGGAAAAAGTTGAGCTAATGACTTTAACAAGCACTTTTTGGGAGGCAACCCAATGATCTAATTTATTTTAGTCAATTTAATTTGTTTATTTCAAGTTCTACATGTTCTTTTTCATTTTTAGTTTTTAGTTAGTTTAATGTTTAAATTCTTAGAAATTTAGTTGTTTTGTTAGTTTAATTCTTAGTTAGAATATTATTTTTGTGTTTAATCTGAGTTAATTTAGTTAATTTTGATTAATTCCACGTTGTTTTGAGAGCAATGATCATGGGGCAACAACAACAACAAATGTGATTATGAAAAGTATAGTAATTTAAAGGTTTAAAATGGAGGAAAATACTAAAATTTAGTTGCAGACGTGGCGCATGAGCCATGCGTCAGACCATGTAGATGAAGATGATAGATCACTTAAATACCCATATTGTTTTTCTCCTAACCCTAACACATACAAACCCTAAACTTTATTTATAACTGCCTCGCCCTTCTCCCAACCTACTCATCTCATTTCAACCTATCCACTTTTTCTCTCCTCAAAAAACTCTCCCAAATTCCTCCAAAAAATAATCCAAATCTCATAATGTCTGTCACAAAAAAGGTTGCAAAAAGAAACCCCATAAGTTATTTTGGTTAGCTCCACTTTGAAAAAGAAAAAAAAAAAAATCAAAGTCACCATATAATTAAGCATTTAGATTAGATTGAGAACAAGCTGAAGAGTGTACAAGATCAATTGACATCTTTCTTTGCACAAAGGGAGTTTTAGCAACATCTCCAGCAACAAACCAATGACTTTTTTTTTCACAGTTTAACTTCTGTTTCTTCTCTTTTCTTTAATTTTTTGCTATTTTCTTTTTCTTCTATTTTCTTTTGTTTTCTATTTTTTCTGATAATGTTATTTTTGACATTTTGTGTTCCAAACTATTGTAGGTTTAGAATTGGTATTTTTAGCAATTTTATTTTGGGATATTTTGTGTTTAATTATTATAGGGTTTGAATTAGTAATCTAGTTCATATTTAAACATTTGAGTGTTTGGATAATCTAGTATTTTGTTTATTTTTAGTAATTTTACGCAGCACCAAACTAGTGATTGAGCTAATATTCCTTGATAATGAGGCCCTTTAATGAAAAATCATGGAAATTATCAAAAGGGCATAACGACATAAGGCAAAGAATATTTTGCTTGGGATTATCATTCTTATAATCATAATTATATTTTGCTTTGGCTTTTTATTCTTATAATCATAACCTTTTATCTTAGGAAGTGAGGAATGAGTCAATGCCAAAAAAATTTGTACATTCAAACATTGATAATTATGATTGTTTAAACCTATTCGTAAAGCCATCTCTATAAGTTTCCATCTAAATTGGAATTATATAATTATTCAATTACCTTATTATGCAAAATCTTTCCCGTAACTCGTAATCAAATGACCCAAGAATGGTATCAAAAGTGGCTCATAGTTCGGTCTATAATTTACACAACTACTATAATTGTTTACAACTTAATTTATATTGGTCATCCCTCAAGTTAAAATTTCATCTAACTTACACAAGGTAGTGTCGAAAGAAAAAGAGTCCCTATGTGATTACCTCACAAAATTCAATTGAGTTGCCATGAAAATTAACAATCTTAATGATGGAGTTGTTATAGATGCCATGATCAGTAATTGTAAGAAAAAAAAAAAAGGCATCTTCAATTCTTTGAATGTTAACCTTTAAAAAGTTTTTATGAGATGATGGCGTAGAGTTATATATTCATCCGCTTTGATGACAATTTTAGAACCTGCTCTTCTAGCCCACATATAAAGAGAGAGAAAAAAGGGCAAGAGAATACTAGAAATTATAAGGGTCAAGCTAAGACCCCCAATTCATACTCCAACCTTAGTTTAAGTAATTCTTGTGTCAACATTTATCACTACTTTACAAAAGAAAAAATTAACTAAATATTTATTTAAAATATAAATAGAAATATAATATGTGCAACACACAGATTCCCAACTAGTTAATTTAATATACATTTGCCTTTAATTTGGTTGTAGATGAATTGTTCAATTGAAAAAAGTTGTTCGTAACATGGTGCTATAAAAGTTTTCACATTTAAATGTACAATTAAAATTAAAATTCACATTTAAATGTACGATTAAAATTAAAATTTGAGTAATTGGTATTATAGTCCAATGATATAAGTGAGATAATTTAAGCGTGAATTTTATAATTTCAATTAAATAAATATAAAAAAATTATCTTTTAATACTAAAAAAGAAAAATTAATTAAATTTTAAGGGCTTAGCAAGGGGTTGAAAAAAAATAACAAAAGGATAGAACACAAATGGATTAAGGTGTAGAGTGGATGTTGGCCAACAATACACATTCATAGAGTATCCCCAGACATATTTTTTATTTTAAAGAGTATTATTTGCAATAAAAAATATTTTAATTAATATTAAATATAAATAGTAAAAATTTTTATTTAAATTTAATAGGCTCTTTATACTTTTATTTTTCTTTTTTATGAGCATTAATAATTTTATTTTTTCTTATTTTTTAATTTTTTTCAATAAAAAATAATCAATAAAGTATATGAAAACTTATAATATATTAATTGCTAATAAGAATAAAGAGTAAAATTTAATTTTTAATGTAGAAAAGTAAATTAATTTTATATTTTATATTTAAAGAATAAAAAATATATTGACCATTTAGTTCATAATATAACTTTTATAATAAAAAAAAAATTTGATATAAATTAAAGAATTTGACATAAATAAAAAATCTTTTGAAATGCTATTAGATGTGGACCATGGCGCCAGTGAACTTATCCTAACTTGGATTGGCTTAATTGACCAATGGCAATTATAAAATCAAAGGCACAAAAAGGCACTTTTTACTATTACTATTAACAACCTCTTGTCTGGTATTGTTGAAAGCTTATATAACTACGAATAAAGAAGAAAAAGAGTAAAGAAAAGGCACAGTATTAGACAGTGTTTGGTTCTTTTTTTTTTTTTTTTTTTAATAAAGGTATAGAAAACAAATTAAATGAATATAAAGAATAAACATACATAATACATAAAATCAATGTTTAGTGTCAATATTATACATTTATATGATCAAAGTAAATGGTGTTCAATAAATTATTTTTTTAAAGTTAGAGTCATGTTTAAATACTTCAAATTAAATAAAAATAAAATAGATAGAAAGCAAACAAAATAAATAAGCGGAGCATTCTAAACAATTTTATTAACTACTCAACTATAGTTAATAATTAAATATAGAGGAAAAGGAGTTGTAATATATAATTCTATGTTACTAAAATAATATTAGAGTTTATACAGGCACCATAAACTCTAAAATAAAAAAGAAGAAAAAAAGAATCTTGATTCAAACTGAAAAGAAAAAGAAATCTCTAAAAATTTTTTAAAACTAAAAGGGGCACTTTAACTTCTAAGAGGAACGATTTTTGGGCTTGAAAATGAGTTTAACTAAATAAGTTAAATCCATTTTATTGTATTATTCATAAATTCATATTTGATAGCCCCTAATCTCAAGATTGGATATGGCTATCCTCTCAAAATATACAAAATAAACTCAAATGGTTTGCGTATCTAAAACCACTCCGATACTTAAATTAAGTAAAAAATAAAATAAAAGTGAGAGTTGTAAGAATTGAGATTTGAGAATAAGAGAGTAAAATAAAATGTCTAAATTGTATACGTGGCCTTTAGATGTTCTTTTATATTTGTGAAATAATAATTGTTGGGTCTGAATCTTAACTGTCACTTAAATTTAGAATTTTATTATTTATAATTGTATTATCTTAAAGATATGAGAATTAATTGCATCTATAATTTTCAAAATGTTATTAAGTGTAAATCCAGAGATATTTGTTACTTTGAACTCTATTATCAATGGAGCTTTTCGGAAAATATATTACCGGACGATACAATCATTTGGTTCTTGAGATCGTGCCCTCCTAGAGAACCATCTTAAGACTATCAATATTTTAACATATTATGGCCCTACAACTCATCTCGAACTAAAAATTATAATTTCTACTGTGAATCTCAAAAATTACTACTTCCATTTAAAATTTAAATACGTCAAATGATGTAAAAACTGCATATTTATACCTTCCACTCATGCACACACAATTTAATATATATAAATTCTAAAAATGAATAAAGCATAATCAACTTATCTATCTATTTTGGGAAAAAAGTAGCCACCTCGCAACGTGTATAATTAACTATGAGGTTGATGTTGATTTCACTTTCCCCACTCTTGCATATATGTATATATATACATATGATGGTCGCTAAAAATTTTCAAGCCTTGAAGCAGCTTCTATAGTGTGACTGCACAAACTACAAATAGTCGTTGCTGCTGCAATATTCTTGCTTCCCATGATTTTCATGAGCTCTCTTTTATCTTTTATATCAAAATCAGACCTCGTTTTTTTTCTCTTTCATCCTTAGTAGCTTGGCAAATCTTTCAAATTTATATATGACACAAGCTTATTTGATTAACTAGATGCATATATAAAAGGATGGGATATTGGGAGCTCATGATACGAAGCTATGATGTCCAAAATGATAGAGCTCGTGTAGAAGATCTCGAGAGAAGATGTGAGGTAGGTCCAGTTGAAAGAGTTGTTCTCTTCACAGATACTATGGGTGACCCCATTTGTAGAATTAGAAACAGTCCCAAGTACGAGATGCTGGTACGTATCACACTATATTCGCAGCATTATAGTTGCTTTTGTTTTTTTTTTTTAAAACAAAATATTAATTCTTTTACATTTTATCCAATTAATTCACTGCAAAAAAGAAATACAATATATTTTTCAAGTATATATATTTATGTAGCTTTATACATATATATATGTTCATCATGTTTATTAGGTAGCCAAATTGGGAGACGAACTGGTTGGTGTGATTCAGGGCTCTATAAAGCTCGTAACCCTTAATAAACCTCCAGATGATGTAGCCAAGGTGGGCTATGTCTTAGGCTTAAGGGTAGCTCCTCTTCATCGGAGAAAAGGGATCGGGTTGAGGCTGGTGCTTAAACTTGAAGAATGGTTCATTGCAAATGATGTTGACTATGTGTACATGGCGACAGAGAAAGATAATGAGGCTTCGGTTAAGCTGTTCATGAACAAGCTCGGTTATGTCAAGTTCAGGACACCAGCTATTCTTGTCAACCCAGTTAGCTATCGGTCTTTACATATCTCACCAGGCATTCAGATAACGAAGATCAATACTAGAGAAGCTGAGCTTCTGTACCGAAAGTTCATGACTTCAACTGAGCTCTTTCCGGAAGACATAGGTAATATATTAAGGAACAAGCTAAGCCTGGGAACTTGGGTGGCTTATCCTAGGGGTGAATCATGGGGTGGTTTTTGTTCAGATGGGAAAGTTCCAGACAATTGGGCTATGCTTAGTGTATGGAACAGCGGAGAGCTGTTTAAGCTGAGGCTAGAAAAAGCACCCTTATCTTGTTTGGTATGCACAAAGTGTTCGAGCATGATTGAGAAAATGTTTCCTTGCTTTAAACTACCAGCGAGACCAGATTTTTTTAGGCCATTTGGATTTTACTTCATGTATGGATTGTTCCATCAAGGACCGTTATCGGGAAAGCTGGTTCGGGCGTTGTGCAAATTTGTACACAACTTGGCTACAAGGAATATTAATAATAATAGTAAGGATTGTATAATTGTTGTAACAGAAGTTGGAGGTAACGACATTCTAAGACTTCACATCCCACACTGGAAATCGCTTTCTTGTCCGGAAGATCTGTGGTGCATAAAAGCTTTGAAAAATGAAGAGAAGAAGACCGTCCATGAATTGACAAAAACACCACCACCATCAACATCTCCATCTCTTTTTGTAGACCCACGAGAGGTTTGAACAAGATCAGAAATATCCCTGACCTTTCGCTTCCTGCTGCTTCAGGGCCAAACCTCACCTCATGTATTGTCAGATAAGTCACTCCATCTCTCTTTATTGTGGAGGCTTTTCTCTTGTTCCTTTCACACTGTTGACACAAGATCTGAAAAGATTTCCTTAATCGGGTGCCACCTTCTTTGTCCTTGCTCTCAACTCCAATTTTGCTATGATGTTGACTAATCAAGAACCTTTGTGGTCCATCTTTGTCCCTTTCCTCTTGGGTAAAAAATTCTCCCAATGGACCATTTCCTTCCTTAATTTGTCGTGTATCATAAATATAGTTTGTTGAACTCTTTCTTTGTACATGCATGCCAGCGCAAGCAATTCAGATTTGATGATGTGGTATGTGTGTATGTGTGTGTAAGAGATCTCAAAGAGAGAGAAAAAGAGAAATTGTAGCTAAGATATAGATTGTTAGGCCATTCCACTTTATAGTTCTTGCAAAATGTTAGAGTTTGTGTTTTTGCGGATTTCCATTGCATTGTAGAATTGAGGCATATTATTATGGAAGTCAGTTTCAGCAACCAAATGTGGAATCCTATATCTTCCGTAACCCTAGTTCGTGGGGATGAAACAAAGTAGATTAGGGTTTCAAGTCACTATTCCATGTTTAGGTAAAGCAACACGAGTTGCACATCTTGGTCTCCTACCAAGAGAAAATGTATGTTTTCTTGATTCTTGAATCAAATCTAATTGTGAATTTGGATGAATTATTGATATTATAATTCTAGATTCTATTTGAATACCATTTAGAGAATCATTATTATTTGCATAACCCATTAATGAAAATTTCACTTCATCTTAGTTTGGAAGCCAAAATTTAGCAATTTAGAATTTCACTAGAAATTAATATCTTAGCCTAAAAAGGTTTTACTTTCAAATGTATCATTTGATAAAAAATATGGCAAGAAACTAGAATTATTTTGAGAAAGTGACTAGGGTAAAACTTGGTTCTATAAATACAAAAATTAATTCTCAGCTAAATAGCCAAAAAACATAATAAGTTTTGGTAAAAGAATTACATCCTTTAAGCCTTCCATGATGATGCTTGATGCCAAATAAATTTTGCATTATGACTTTGGCATTTTATGAGGATTTTTGTTGTTTGTGTTGGCAATATAGGGCAATAAAAGGTCATACATAATCTAGTATACAAAAGCAAGTAAATAACTACAATGGTAAGTGTGAGCACTTCAATTTAGCAACTACACTTGAATAAATGAAATCTAGCTTGTTACTCCTAACCTTTTATCAACCATTATAACCTTGTTTTACATAGCGTGTTTAAGGTCATCAAGGGACCCTTGAAAGGCTTCATGATAGATAAAAGTCTTTAATTAAATCTAGTGGCCAACGAGGGGCCAATACGGGGTAATACTTTGATATAACCTCTAAACTTGACTAAAGTCACCACCCGACTTTGGTCAAGATAATATTTTGGGTGAGAAGGATTTTGAGCCTACTAGGTCAATCTAAAAGACCAAATCCTTCTTCACCTTATTAGAGATCAGGTTCAAAAATTAGGTTTGATGTAGGAATAAGTTAGACACTATTGTCCCTAAGCACCAAGAAGGGGGGTTGAATTGGTGTATAAAAATTTAAAATAAAGATGAAGAGAAGAAGAAAGAATGGTAAGGACACAATGATTTTATAGTGGTTCAGGCAAAACAATCCCTACGTCCACTCTCCAATCACTCAATTGGGTATTTTACTAAGTCAATGGTGTTTTCAAGCTCATACCCAACTTACTACAACTTGTGTTTTAATGGCTAACACACAACCTTACAACAAAGTGTTTTCTAGGCTAACACAAAACCTTACTCAAGTGTTTTAGCAGGCTTACACTAAAACCTTTCTTAGAGTGTTTTTGTAGGCTAACACAAAAC
>CATIWR010019955.1:0-51338 GCA_949677035.1 Omphalea diandra | reverse complement strand
CAATTCCATTTAAAGGTACTCAACGCAAGCAACACTATCAGACGGTGGATTCATCGTGGTTGGTGGCCGTGATGCCTTTAGCTACGAGTACATCCCAAAGGAAGGACGATCCAATTCCAAACCCTACTTCTTCGACTTCCTGCGCAAGAACAGCGATCCTGAAGAGAACAATCTCTATCCATTCGTCTTCCTATCCACCGACGACAACGTTTTCATCTTTGCCAACAGCCGCTCGGTTCTGCTCAGCCCAAAGTCCAACCAGGTTGTCTGCCAGTTCCCAGACCTCCCAGGGGGCAGCCGCAACTACCCAGCCTCAGGAATGTCAGCACTCCTCCCCATAAAACTCCACGCCGAGAACCAACAAACGGTAAACGCAGAAGTCTTGATTTGCGGCGGCTCAGCACACAAAGACTCATACTCTAAAGCTGAGAAACAAATCTTCTACACCGCACTTCAAGATTGCGCAAGAATGAAGATCACAGCTAAAGACCCAGTTTGGAAGAGAGAACTGATGCCGACACCTCGCATTATGGGGGACATAATGATTCTTCCGACTGGAGACGTACTTATACTTAATGGTGCTAAAAGAGGAGCTTCAGGTTGGGGTTTTGCACGCGAACCAAACTTCACTCCTGTTTTGTATAACCCTAGAGCAAAGAGAGGACTAAGGTTTACAGAGCTAGCACCATCGTCCATAGCCAGAATGTATCATTCAACCTCTGCTGTTCTACCCGACGGGAAAGTCTTGGTTGCTGGCAGTAACACTAACAATGGTTATATCTATGATGCAATGTATCCTACTGAGCTACGAGTGGAGAAATTTTCACTACCTTACTTGAATGCTGCACTGGCTAATAAGAGACCACTGATCTCGCAATTCAACGATAAGCTTTCATATGGGGAAAAAGTGCAGGTTCAAGTTAAGTTAGATGGAGTAAAAATAGAGCAGAAAGATGTTAAGGTAACCATGTATGCTCCTGCTTTTACCACACATGGTGTTTCCATGAATCAAAGACTCATCGACCTGGGATTGAATGCGGTCCAGAGCAACAATGGGTTGCATACTATTGTAGCTGCTGCACCACCGTGGAATTCTATTGCTCCTCCCGGGTATTATTTGCTTTCTGTTGTCTATCAAGGAGTACCCAGCGTTGCCAAATGGGTGCAGATCAAGTGAAGCCGAGGGATCTTATTTCTTTTCTCTCTTTTTATTATTTTTTTATTTTTTAAACATGGTTTGTGTCTTCTAGCTAATATAAAAGTCTGGTTATAAATTAAAAAAGAAAAAAGTTTTGCTGCTCTGTATTAGTGTTTACCTTTATATATATATATATATAACACACACACACACCTCCGAAGTTTATTGTGAATTATGCAATACTAGTCTATTATAACAATATGGGAGCCAATAATGCCCCTAACCTTGTTGAAAACCAAAATTTATTGGTATAATGAGAATGTGCATTAGCCATCAGTAAACTTTGAATTTTTAATTTAATAAATCTTGAAATCGATTTCAAAATTATAAACATTTATTAATTAAAAAAAGTGTATTCACACATTAGCCTGATGAGAAAATTTGAAAAGTGAATTTTCCTTGAGAATTTCCTGCTCGACAAATCTCTCAGGCTTGCACGTCCATATAACAGCCGGCCTGTAGCTTCCGCCCTCTGACATTAGTCTCGTGCACGACATTTGCCCTTTACCTACTCCAACCGCGTCCGAGCTGGGATCAACCCATCACCAGAACCTTCATTCTCGTACACTTAGGGCGCTAACATTTCCCTTGAAGATGTTATTTTATATGTATGCTCAAGTTTATGAACTGATCAAAACTAAAATTTAATTATATATAAAAGAAAACAGAAATAGACAAATTCTATACACCTTTAGGCTACGCACTGTATTTATGCCAGCCACTATAAACATTTTGCTCTTCCTTTTTTTTAATACAATATGTCAAATCCCATATAAGAAATGGTCAATATATTTTGAAACTAGATGCATAAAAAAACCATCGAGCCGATATTCATCTTTGCAAGGCATATTTGCTGGCTGCAAGCTGTATTTAGCAATCGAAGGACTCGGATCAAAGCATCCCGTTTCACTTTTGGTACAAGCAAAAGAAGAAAAATCTTTGCATTGGGGTAAGAATGGCGAGTTCACGAACTTTGTTGGTAGCTTTATTCGTCTTCTTAACAGCTTTTGACTTGAGCTCAGTTGATGCCTATTTAATTAAGAGCATGTCTCTATTGGGGTGCCCAGCATTCTAGCATTCTAGGCAATGGTGATGAGCTTCAACTTATGTTGGGTCAAACATCAGGTAATATTATCTGATCAGCAATCATCAAATTAATTATCAAATTGTACGTTTCAATACTTTTTTAGTTCTTTGTGGTTTTTTGTAACAAGGTAATTTATTCATAATAATGGAGTAGAGATTGAGTTATTGGCTTTACGTAGAACATTACTTTCGATTTCAGGGTCTGGTATTCAATCAAAGCGATCATTCTTGTTTGGAAGCATTCAAATGTTAATGAAGTTGGTACCTGGCAATTCAGCCGGAACAGTCACTGCTTACTATGTAAGTGGCTAAAAACTTAAATATTGCCCTCATTTTTAACAGGCTTTGGAATTTGTTTCTTCCACCATGAATTATAATTTGGTCATTCAAAGGCACAGAGAAATGGTAACAGGCACTTAAGCAGGAAATTTTAGTTATCCTGTAGCATTTAAAATGCTAACACATCGTCTCCTCTTAACAACAATCCTAGATTTATGTCTGGATGCGGTCGCAATGAAAAGGCATGCAAATCTAAAACATGCAACATACAAAAGTTACTTGAAGTGCTTAACTCCATTGTGAAAATGTGCAAGTATCTTCTATTGGAGACAGACATGATAGATTTTGAATTCTTAGGGAATGTCTCAGGACAACCATACATCATACACACAAACATTTACACTCAAGGAAATGGAAGCAAGGAGCAGCAGTTCCATCCCTGGTTTGACCCAACTGCAGATTTCCACAACTACACCATTCATTGGAACCCCTCTGAAGTTGTGTAAGTCAACAAACTACATAGCTAACTTGGGCTAATATTAGTAAGTTTCAATATTTGTAAAATAAAATAAAAAAATTACAGGAAAAAGAAGAAGAACACTAGTAAATATTAATATTCTTGTTGCTCTTAGCTCCCTGTGCAAATCACAAACATATGTTCTCTTCATGTCTCACTGAACTTTACTAATATTATAAATAGTTATCCCAGCTTATTTTACTACATCCTCCGATCAGTCCATGTAACTCATATTCAACATGGAAGCCAAAACAAATCTAACCATAAGATTTCATCAATGCAGTTTCAGGTGGTATGTTGACAGTGTGCCAATCCGTGTATTCTGCAATTACGAAAATGAAGACATTGCTTATCCTAACAAATGAGGAATGAGGATTTACTCTAGCCTATGGAATGATTATAACTGGGCAACTAGAGGTGGACTAGTTAAGATAGATTGGAATAGTGCACCGTTTATCGCAAGATACCGCACTTTCAGAGCCAGATCCTGCAAATGGAATGGACCAGTTAGTACCAGAGAATGTGCTTCCAAAACTCCTGCTAACTGGTGGACGTCACCAACATACAGTCAATTGAGTGCTGCAAAGCGGGGTCAGATGAAGTGGGTGAGGGATAACTACATGATCTACACCTACTGCAAGGATCCTAAAAGGTTCAACGGACAGATACCACCAGAATGTTTTAAAACCACAATTCTAAAATCAAGGGACATGACATGATTAATATCTCCAAAAGAAGGAAGATAATGCAGGAGTTTTCTTGCTACTAGCAGCATACAACTGAGAAATGAATTTTGTTTCTTTGTGCTTCAGTAACACTGATTTCATTCCTTTGTGTTTGTGTTTAAGTTATATAAATTTGTTCTTTTCATTCACTTTAACAACCCGAATTCAGTGGTTGAATACGAACAACTGCACATTAAGTACTAATAAAATTCACTCTTTCGTTCAAAATATTCAAACAGCGGAAGGAAAATACCCAGAATTTTGGATGTAAAGTAACAGAATCAAAGCAGAACTCTTGAGCCAAGATTAATATCAGAGAAAAGTTATCATTTTAAGTGCCCCTACAACTGACCACCCAAAAAAAGTCTCAAATTCTGAAACACAAATAGCATTATCCATAGTAAAAAAAAAAAAACTGTTTAGTAAAATAAATTGTTATAGACATGAATAACCATATAATTATTCCTGAAATCCAATTGCTCACTAACCAAGAACAAAATTTGTCCCAATGCTTCATTCTTTAACAATCAGCAACCAATAAGAAGCGAAAAATAACAATCTTTATCATTTTATAGTATTAAAATCATCATGAAGCATAATATATACAATCAGGAAATACAAAGCCAAAGACCAATCACAATAAAAACCGTACCCAACAAACCTAACCCAAGTCGGGTTTCTTCCCCTAAAATCATACCAAACACAGCTGTAGCAGCAAACGTCGTCGCATTGGTGACGGGAACGGCCAAAGATATGGGCGCATCACTAAGAATAGCGAAGAAAGTAGCGGAGGCACAGAGATTGAGCAAGATAGGGACGGAGTATTGCCAGAATAAGAGAAGAGCGAGCAAGTTTTTAAGTGAAGAAAGGAGTTTTAGGCGGAGATGTGGCGGAGAAGAGGAGGAAACATTGCGGGATCGTTGGTCCCATAGAAGGGCGCCACGACGTATGAAGGCGTTGGTGGCGCCCCAGACTAGGCCTACTGCCACCATCTTTTCTACGTCTCTCGCCATCGCCTTTTGGCTGTGATGCGGTGGTACCACGGCGGCACGTAGGGCTTCGGGTTATTTTTTTAGTTTAGTACCGGGAGCGGGTTTGGGGTGCATTACTGAGGTGGATAATTTTTAGATGGGCCTTTTGCTACCAAGTTTATTGATGTTATTAAATTATTATATTTTTATGCTATAACAATAATTTTATTTACTTATAAAAGTAATTCATTATATTATTAACTAATTTAATAGATATTAATAAACGTTTTAAATATTAATTTCTAGGAAAATAATTTTTATTCTCAAAATAATATATTAAAATTATATTTCCTTTTTCTAAAATTAACTATTAATAATAATAAGTCTAACACATCTTTAATATTTTAGCTCTAACACATCTTTAATATTTTAGCTCATACTCATAATAGTTATGATGATTACTTATTATTAAACATATCATTTTGAACATGATGATGATACACTATCTCAAATCTTTATATTTATTGATATTGAAAAAATCTATATATTTATTATCGTATGAACTCTATTAATGAAATAAAGAAAAATAAGGATTAAAATTTTGTACTCACAAAATTGTAGGAATTTCCTGTAATTCTATGTGATAAAAGATTATATAGTCACGTGCTAAAAAAATTTAATTTGAAAATATGCAAACATTTGAACTCATGTTAAAAATAAAAAGATTAAAAAAAGACTCTTCACATATTATTTTAGTTTTCAAAATCTCGTTTTTTATTTTTCGAACAAAATTTTTAACACCTAGCAAAATATAGTTTTGACATATGCAAGTAACAAGAAGTTCCTACAATCTAATGATTATGAAATTTTTGTTGGAAAAATAATTGTTGGTTTTTTGTTTCTAAAGAGAGGGAGACAATAAAATTTCTAAAAACACTTTCTCAAACATCTCTCTAATTAACATCAACTGACTTATATATATATATATTGTTCCTAGAGTTACAAATATTCAAAACACTGAAACAAATTTTTTTAAAATATTTGAAATTTTAATTTTCACCACACAATAGTAAACATACACTAGAACTTTTTAGATATCTCTAGCAAAATATTTGCAACTAAGTGTCATCCTCTAAGCACTCCTCCTTGACACTTAGGTTGCAACTCATCTTCCTTTTTCTCTTCTTTTTATCATATTTGAAATTTCAATTTGCTATACTTGAATCTCCAAACTAAACAAAAAAATTAGCCCTTTAAAATGTCAATTTCTTATCTTCCACCTCATGTCTCCATCCTACAATCCAAGAAACTCATCCTTAAAAGATGTTTTACATGAAGCAAAACATAAACTTTTAACAACACCAAATTTTGTCAGTTTTTGGACATGTTAGGTCCTTCAAACAATAATTTTTCAGTTTTTGGACTTGATGGTCCCTTCAAAAATAAAATTTTTTCAATTTTTAGACATGTTAGTCCCTTAAAATTTTACAGTTTTTGGACATGCTTAGGTCCCTTAAAATTTGGTAGTTTATGGACATGTTTGGTTCCTTAAACGATGAGATTTCTACAGTTTTTAGACATACTGGTCCCTTCAAAATTTTCTTTTTCAAATCCCTCAAGCACACCGTCTATTGTCACTTGAATTTTTTAATTCTCCAAGCTCTCTAAAATGATTCAACCTTCAAATAAGTAAAACGTCACAAATTTGGTGAAGGAAGAGGTGACAACGAACTTTAAGACAAAAACAAGTTCCATAAACCATAAATAAGAAACAAAGCACAAGGACATAGACTGAAACAAAAGCTAAAAAAGATCAACAAACTATAACCAAGAGCTTGAAACAAAAACACTAAAGAGACCTTGATGAAACTGAAATAAATATTGAAACAAAGATTATTAGCAAACAAGAACAATAATGGACAGAAACAAGAGAACAACGAAAAAGAAATTTATCTTGGAATTGAACTTGTCTCTTTCTTCTTCTTCTTCTTCTTCTTCTTTATATTCAAAGAACACAAGCTCTTAATAATAAACCTCTGATATTACTATTGGTTTTTTATTTCTAAAGAGTGTGAGAGACAATGAAATTTGTGAAAACACTCTTTAATTAATGTCAACTGACCTTTACAGATATATAATATCTTATAGATTGTTCTAGAGTTACAAATATTCAAAACACTGACATAGATTTTTTTTCCAAAATATTTGGAAATTTAATCTCCACCATACAATAGTAAACATACACTAAAACTCTCCGGATATCCTCTAACAATAACACATGAAAAATGGAGTTTTTCTCTTTTTTTTCCAAATAAAAAAAAAATCAGCACTAAATCCTTCAATCAAATAAAGCAAAAAAGTAAAAAATATAGGAACATAGGTTTCATCGCATCTTTGTAATAAGTAAATACAAAATCTCAAACCTAGAAATTATAGGCCAACACGAAATTAAAATTTTTTTGAATTAAATTAAATAATTAAATTAAATCAATTGAAATTAAAAAATTTCAATTGAAATAATAAAATATCTAAAACGAATTGTATCAAAATTTTCAATTAGATGGTATTAGATATTTCATATTATTTGAATCGAAAATTAAATTCAATCATACTATAATCATCTCAAATAAAAATATCTAATTGAATTTTAATCTCTTTCTCTCTCTTTATATATATATATAACAAAAATAAATAAAGTTTCTACGTATATATGTGATAGTCCTCAAATGACTGAACAATCTATAGATATACACTTGTCCTACAAACTAGAGGATTCAGAGGCTGAAAAGACTGAATGGTTTCATCGTTCAAGAAAAGGTTTGAAGAATTGAATGGTTTCATCGCTCAAAAAAATGTTTGAAGAACTGAATGATGATACTTTTCGGAAATTCATTGATATTCAGAGACTTCCAAATGTTCGGAAGACGAGATACATCCCCTTAATTTTTGGAGATCGTGCAATTATGAAAATAGATTTGTTTTGTTATATTTAAGAATCACTTTAATATTTATAACGATAACTATTATCACAACTCACCTAAAAAGACTTCAATAGAAATAGGTATTATTAATACCATTATTATCTTTACAATTCTTATCGTTCTCAAATTTTAATACTGCTCCATTATCATCTTCAAATTCTAAAAGAAAAAAAAAACTCTATGTTAAACATCACGGTAGTTGTAAAACACAGCCCACAACTTACCTTTGTTATATTTTTGTAGGGCCATTTCCATCAGTGTGTGATCAAGGAACCATCAATATGTATATATGCATATGTATTTAAAATAAATATATATATACATATAATTAAATTTATAAAAAATCGAGTTTGTATGTATATAAGTTGTGGATAACAGTTCATATTAATATTGGTTTGTTTGAACCAATTTGATTTTTGGATTGGATAAAAATTAATAATCGATATCATCATAAATTATTATTTCAATACAGATCACTTTGTTTATTTTTCAGATATTTTCTATTCTTCGTATCTTCAATTTTTTTAATGTGGTTAATTAGTTTGATTTGATATGTCCATAATTCGTTTTCATCTCTACCTAATATAGCTTAAATTTATTTTTATATCTTGATTGATGACTAGTCTAGTCCACAGCTAAATAATATGTTATTCACCATAATTTGAAATGACTTTACTCAAACTCATCTTAATAAATAGACATAACTAAAGATTGACCAACTCAAAATAATACAACTTAAATTTGATTTGAACCAAACATCTTAACTTAATCCTTTTACCACCTTTAATTTAAAATAAATATATATAGCAATTACTTTTTAACATTATTTAATAGTATTTTTCAATTTAAATATTTTAAATATGCTTAATAATATTTTTTTTATCATACACTTAACTCCAAATAAAATCACTTATTTTAATTTGATCAATAAAAATTTTATTTAATAAATTATGTAATATAATAATTATTGTTTAGGTTTTATAATTTCATATTTAAAAATTATTTAAAATATTTATTTTTTAATTTTGTATTCAAAATTTTTTTATTATATTATTTTGAATTTTTGTTTTAAATTTTTATTGTTTATATTTTTTAATTTTTTATTCCGAAGGTTTTTTATATAATAATTAATTTTTTAAATTTTAATTTAGAATTGTTTTGATATAATAATTTTTTATAATATAATATAAAATAATAGTATATAACTATATTATATAATTATTTAATAAATAATAAATAATTATTTAAAATTAATTATAAAACTAAAACCAATAATTTAAAAAAGATGTATTAGCGTATCGAGTGTGATAAATGGGGCACTCTCCATGATGGATGAGTGTCATGCATGCCCCCACTGTGGGCCATAGTTCATTAAAAAACTCATAACTATGATTTTATCCGCGCCCGAAACATCCACGGGCCTGCCATCACCTATCATTTTCTTATCACGTATTGAAATTGATAGATAATGTTGATAGTGGTTGCTCTAGCTGTTAGTTAATATCTAATAAATTATAATATTTTTATATTAAATTTTAATAAATTATAATTAATTTATAAATGATTAATAAAAATAATATATTATTTTTGCATATTAAATTAAATAAATTAAATTTGAAGTATAATAAAAATAATATATTTTTTACATATATCAATAAAGTATAGTTTTAAATATAGAATACTATAATTATTAATTTATATTTATAAAATCTGAATAATTATTTTTTAACAATATTAGCCAGTAAATATGTTATTATATTTTTAAACATTAAAATATTTTATGCATATTTTTTCATAAAATAATATATAATAATTTAAAATAAATTAATTTTATATAAATAATTAAAATATTATAATTTATAATAATAAAATTTTAAGAATAATAATAGAATAAAAATAATTTTAACTTTTTTATTATAACTATAGATATTAAAAAAATTATAAATAAAAATTAATAAAAATAGTAACGGATTAAAGTTAAAGTCGTGTTATTATCAACTATTTTTTATATGATTTACTAAATTATATTTTTACTTACTCTTTTTTACTTCAAATGATTAGTAAAATTTTTATTTTGAGTGTCTCAAAATAATTGACAATTTTCTTTTTTAGTTGATAATTAATAAAGTAATTGTCTAATATACTCTTATTAAAATCTATTTTTATACTATTAATAAATTGCTATCTATATTTTTTACTTTGAATTTATATTTTTTATGCAAAGAAAAAAATTATACTTTTTAATAAAATTTTTTAAATTTTAATAATCATTTTCACACTAATATTTAAATATTATCATCAATTTTTATAGTTTCAATAATAAATATATTTTATTAATATTAATAAAATAAAAAATTAAATATGAGTAGTTTAGTAAAAAAAGTGAAAAGTGATTAAAATATATTAAATAACTATAATCAATTAATTTTTTAATTTCTATAGAAATAAAATTTTACTAGAGGAAATATTATATGAAAAACCTCTAATTATATTTATTTGCTATATCAAATATCTCTGTATCCACTACGTAATTACTTTAAATCCTATTCTTACGTGGCAAGTCATTGTTGGCCTACAGTTGTCGAGCACACATAAATAAAGATAATGTCATCACTATAGAATCCAATCTCGGTTCAGCTGGCCCCGGATCATAAACACGTTTCCATATTCTCGTAGATTACCCGTCTTGGGGCCCCCCATCCCATTACCTACCAAACACAAGTCATTTACCATTTTGCCAATAATACCTTCAATGAAAGTAACTATTTTCCTTTTCACAATATCTATGTTTTTAAAGTTGTGTATTTAAATTAAAAAATAATTTTATTTAATATTTATTAATATATTTTTAATTATTTTCAATTAAAATTTTACACTAACACTAAAAATAAAATATTTAATTAAAATTTAATTAGAATGATTTTGAGTTGAGTTGTTGAATAAAGCGTTGGAACACACAAGGTACATTCAATTTGGCATTTGATCATTGATATTCAATGATTAAATATTCAAATACTAAAAAAATATTTAATAAATATTGATATTTTAATTTCAAATTAACATTTTTAAAATATAATTAAGTATTAAAAATTAATTTTTTAAATATTTGAAATATAAAAGTCAATTTCTGAATTTTTTTTATTAGTATAGACCTTATATTTATAATTATTTACATTATATTAATTTGCACTTCATATAAAATTAATAAAAATATAATATAATTAATTTTTATTATTCTATAATTTAACTACATTTTAATCACTAAATTATTGTTGACCTTATTAATTACTTACAGGTGATTGTTGATTGTTAATTACTCTCATCACTAAATCAAATAGGTCTTCATTTGAAAAATTGAATTTAGTTGAGATTCGTGAATTAAATTTTTAATTTAAAATTTAAATGTAAATAGATTTATTTAAGTTTTATATCTTGAAAAAGTACAAAAATTTTATCATGTGGTTTCTTTTTTAACAAATATGGTCTCGTAATTTGTTTATTAGCAAAACTTTATATTGTGTTATAATGTCATTTATTAAGTGATACTTGATTTATAACTTTGTTACATGATTCGATACCAAATTCTATATAGTATTTCAACAGATTATATATCTAAAATTTATATATAAAATTTATTTACTTTAAATATAAAATTTATTTTTTGATATTTACTTTATGTATATATTTGAATAGATTTTACAGTTATAAAAATAGAGTTTATTCAAATATACATAGAAAGTTTAAAAAAAATAAATTTTATATATAGAGTAAAAAAAATTATGTACTCATGTATAATTAGTTGAAATAATATATAAAATTTGATATAAAATCAAATAGATGTAACTTAGTTATAAATTTGATATCACTCTGTAAACGATTTTATACTATAGACTAGAATTTTGCCAATTAACAAATTACTAGACCATATTTAATAAATAAGAAAATCACAAATATAATTTTGTAATTTCCCAAAAAATTTTACATGATTGCTCTGGTTGAATTTGAGTATTCTATTTAGCAAAATTTAAACTTAAAAACTTAAGCTCAAGCTCAAATTGAAAAAATCTAAGTCGATTCTAATTCGGATTGAGTTGTAAATTTTGAATTTTATAATTAAGTGGAGTTCTTGTTTCGGTTAAAAGCTCGATTGTAAGTATTGGTGATAAAATGGATTACCATTTTAAGCCGGACAAAACTGTCATTAGCCAACACGTGAACGGACGCCCAGCCTACCTATGCCAAATTCCAAAATTACCCTTGAAATCCTCATCAGTTACTAAATCCATACCACGTCTTTCTTTCCTCACGTCGTCAATGGCTGAGTTCTCTTCTCCAGCCTGAGTGGTTTCAGTTTCTTCGCCAGATTCCTCGCTCTCTATTTTCGTTATTCCGCCGTCAAACTTTGTAGTCTGTTTCATGCTTGCTAGATTCGATACCGTCGGTCGATTTATTGTAGAAGATTATTAATGGAGCGGATCGTTGGCGGCAAGTACAAGCTCGGCCGGAAGATCGGCAGTGGATCCTTCGGTGAAATTTACCTCGGTCAGCTGTAGCTTCGATTTTCGTCTGTTTTCTTCTACGTTTGTTACTGTTTGTTGATTTCGAATTTACTGTGCTGCTTTTTGTTTTTTAATTTTTTTGCAGCGACTCATATTGATACATTTGAGATCGTTGCCGTTAAGATCGTAAGTTTTTTTCATCTCGTCATTTATTGTCATTTTATTATTTTTAATAAATTTTATTTGATTTTGAGGTGAGTTGATGATCTGATCATGTGGGCTACGGTAGCTAGGTTTTGATTTAGTTAATTAATTATGATTATTGTTGTGCAGGAGAACACTAAAACGAAGCATCCGCAATTGCTATACGAGGCTAAGTTGTACAATCTTCTTCAAGGAGGAAGTATGTGTCCATTAATTATTATTCTTGTTATTCTTGTGCTGTTCTCGGGTTAGTGATTAGTGATATTTGGAATTGAGTGTGCTAAATAGTGTTCTCGTGTACAATTTTGCAGGTGGTATTCCTAGTATTAAATGGTCTGGTGTTGATGAGGAGGATAATGTGTTGGTCCTTGATTTGCTTGGGCCGAGTCTTGAGGACCTGTTTGTGTATTGTGGGAGGAAGTTCTCGCTCAAGACGGTGTTGATGCTGGCTGATCAAATGGTAATATGGACCTCGACATTTGTCCAGTTAATGCAAAATTGCAGATTGATTTTAATACTTAAATTAACTTGTTCGCAACTTTTTGTTTTGTTAAAGATTACCAGGATAGAGTACGTGCAATCTAAAGGGTTTCTGCATAGAGATATCAAACCTGATAACTTCCTCATGGGTCTTGGTCGAAAGGCAAATCAGGTATACATAATTGATTTTGGCCTTGCTAAAAGATATCGAGATGCTACAATCAATCGCCATATTCCTTACAGGTGATTTTACTGTTTTATTTTTTTATTTTATTTGTCATTGGGTTTACTTCCTTCATGATGTGGACTATTTTTTTGCTGTTGATGTGAATTTCGAGTCATGAGTCATGACGCACTAGCACATTTTATTAGGTTTTTTTAGTTCACAACAGGAACTCATTTCTTATTTTCTTATTTTTTTTCTAGAGAGAATAAGAACTTGACAGGAACTGCACGTTATGCCAGTTGCAATACTCACCTTGGAATTGGTAAGCAACGAAATGTTACATTTAGCTTTGTTTTATTTAACCTTCATCCGTCTAACCATCATTGTGGTGTGTGTTTCAACTTATATGTAGATATCATATATTTTGGTTAATGCAAGGCTTTGTCTTACCTCATTTGATGGCTTTGTTGCAGAGCAGAGCCGGCGGGATGATTTGGAGTCACTTGGTTACGTACTGTTATATTTTCTGAGAGGAAGGTAAATCATTATTTTGGATGGAATATATTTTGTAATTTGCTGAACAATACAAGTTATCTCTTTGCATTGGAATTTTAACCATATTTTATGTTTGAAGTGTTGGATTGTCAAAGTGATGACATTCCCATCTGCTTATGTTTATGTTTGGGTATGAGATATTATTATTATTAATTTTTTTTGCGAACTGACATGAATCTTCTATCTTCAGCCTTCCGTGGCAGGGTTTGAAAGCTGCCACAAAGAAGCAGAAATATGACAAAATATGTGAAAAGAAATTATCAACCCCTATTGAGGTGAGCTTCTACTATTTAGGCATGTCTTGAAAAGGTCATTTTGTTTAAGAACATCTAAAATATGCAGCTCTTTTTTTTTTTTCCCAGGTTCTATGCAAATCTCATCCTGTGGAGTTTGCGTCGTACCTTCATTACTGTCACTCACTTACATTTGATCAGCGACCTGATTATGGATTCTTGAAGCGCCTGTTTCGAGATCTTTTTGCACGTGAAGGTATTAGTTTAACTACTTTTAGCTATCAATAATATGCTACTTAAAAAAACTATGCTTTTGATATGATTTTTCTTTTGTTCTATTGATGACAGGGTATGAATTTGATTTTGTATTTGATTGGACCATCATAAAGTACCAGCAGTCACAAAAGAGTAGAACTCAACCTCGTTTATCTGTTAGCATCTTTTGCCTCTTGCCCTTTTTTTTTTTTTTCCCTTCCTCCAGTTTCATGAGCATTCTCTCAATAGCAATGTTTATGTTTGTTTTTTCACCCAAGATTGCAGTTGGCATCTATTTTTTAGCTCCATGTGCTTTCATTCATCAATTGCAAACAATTTGATACCTTTTTATAGTTTGCAATTGAGACATTGATGTTACAGATAACAAGATGTTAATGTTACAGCCAGTTCCTGGTGCAAGTAGCAGTCACGTAGTGCCAACAGATGTGGAGAATCATCAAGGTTAGATACTGCTGATGCTCTTTGCTCATTTAAAATTGCATCTGAATCATGGAGCTGGAAGTTGAGGGATAAATTGCATTACTTTAGATCGATTATATATTATATTTGCGTTGCCACCATCACTCCTGCAATCTGTAGCATAGTAGAATTTTCATTTTCTTTTGATTCCCCCCCACGTCTCTCTCTCTCTCCCTCTCCCTCTTTTCTCTTGAACAAGCATGCATTGTTAGCTAAGTGATTTTTGCTAATTAAATAAGTTATGATGAATGAATGATGGTTTATGAAACTATTACCAGAGAATTAAGTTATAATGCTTAGTCATGAAAAATGCCCCTAAGTCAATTAGACAGGGCTAAGATAATAAAGATTTTGAGGCACATATGGGTGGATCTTCGGTAAATTTGATTATGAATGTTGCTGTTTTTTTTCTCAAAATAACATTTTTGCTTATAATGGCAGGAAGTAGTAATGCTCCCTATTCCACTGACATCATGCGATCTACGGGTCCTGGTGTGCGCTTGCAATTCAATTCAGCAATAGGCAAAAATTTAATCTATGATAATCATGCTGATAAGAATGTAAGTCTTACTCTATTTCCTATCAAATTAAGTGCATAAAATGATTATAACTTCACTTTTCTTTATGAATATGTTGTCAGTTGGAGGTAATTTTTCTTGAATGGCGGTTTACTTCCCTCTGGAAATATTGTTGCAACCTGGGAATGTTTAATGCTAATTTTCTGGCATTAGAAAGCCAATAACAACAAAATATACAGCATACAGCAGATCGATAACGCTAAAATTTTATTTTTGTAGGTTGTCACTGATGCCCATATTCCCTCCACTTCATTTTCATTTGCTGGGACTTCCAAAAGAAATGCTCCAAAACCTGTTCTTCCCACTGAAGCTGGAAATCCTGGTCAGGGACACAGCAGTAAGATTGGTCCTTCAACTAGCTGGATTTCATCATTGCAACGCATTCATTCTGCAAAGTAATTTGCATGGTAATTTTCTTACCAAATATTAGTAAGCATGTAAAGTTGAAAACTTCCTTTTTGTGGGAATGCTGTTATCTTGTCATGTTCAACAGTATGGATGACAAGCTATTTGTATATTATGTTTTAGCTATGTGTCTGGTCAAGAAGATCCAGTGATACATCTATTGGAGGCAGCAAAACCTTTGGTGACTGGTGTCTTTTGCTTTTGGTTATTTATCAGTTAAGGGGTTTCTGGTGATGCATTGAAGGGGCTCGAATGTGCTGCACTCTATGAAAAGCAGCCCACATAATTTTTTTCTTAAGGTGACTACAAACACATTGGTTGGCATGGAATGCCAACTGCGCAAAGCTTGATTCCTGTGCTGTACATAGATATCGTGAATAACTCATACAAACACTGTATTTATGGTTCGATGTAATGTGAAGCTTTTGTCCCCTTTCCCCTACTTCTCATTACGTGGTTCCCTTTTGCCAAGTGGTTGACAGCATTTTTTTAAAAAAATTTGGTTCCATTAAGGTTCTGAATTCATGGTGTGTATTCTACTATTTTGATAGCGTATTGGGTCTCGACATCTCCCGTAACATTTTCACTTTAACCATCAACTTTTTTCATATTCTAATGTAAATACTTTAACAAGAATTGCGATGCCTATAATTCATGGCTATAAATGAGTAAGGTGCCCAAAGTTGTTTGATGCAGGAGAATTTCCTGAATATTTATATAGGGATTGTTGGTAATTCCATGTGTTGAACAATTTTCATGCTACTACACTTATCCTTCGTAGGTTGATCATGCTTTAAACATTGCTTCTGAAGCTTCAATTACATGGAAAATTTCTGGCCCAAATTTGGTGAAGGGTGCACATATTCTATGCATTAAGAAATATGGCTTGTTTCTCTTAAACATATCACTGTCATGCTAACCTGCATTTAGACATTGGGTAATTCAAAATTTTGTAAACTGTCCATCTGGTTATCTAATGTGGTTTTATTTGCAATTTGCTCATTTGATCCCTCAACTCCCAAAATGTGATTTTCTCTGTTCTTTTGCTAAGGCAAGTTTCAGGGTGCAAAAGGGAATCTATGTTTGTCCTATGCTGTGCCTTTTTTGCAAGATCTCATAACTGTTATTCCATTTTCCTAAGTTTGTGTATAACTACTGCTTTTACTTCTTTCGGCAATTGAAAGGGTTCATTTAATAAGATTTCTTATTGTTATATTCTGGGTTTTTTCTGGCCCCTTTTGGTTTTTCATGGTGTCATTTAAATAAGATTTCATGTATAACTATCGCCTTTTTCTTTAGAAAGCTTATTTAAAGTTAGTTTAAACTAGTATTGTCACCTATATGTGAAATTGGAAGAGCTAGAAGCTTTCTAGTATTATATTTTATTGCCGGGATAATGCTCAATTATTTTTCTCTAGTATTGTCATCTATATATGTGAGATTAGAAGAGCTTGACGCTTTCTAAAGTTATCTTGTATCACAATTCTGTATAACCCTCTCAATTGTCAGTTCATACTTTGTACCTTGCAGAATTCTTTTTCTCCTACAGCATTGTCCAATGGAACAAATATAATGTGGGCTATCATGCAGGGATGGTATTTGAAGCCCATGAGATGTGTGGCTGTGCATCTAGGAAGACGCAACCTAAACAGCAGCTATGAAACAAGGTGATAAAACCGGTACTAGTTTATGTGGAGGGTCTAGAACTCTGATGGTTGTTTATAGCATGTATACAGTTGTGTTGCATGCTTGATTCAAGTGAAATATTATGGAATTCGTTATTCTCTTGTGAAGTAGAAGTGAGCCAGAACTTAGGTTGAATGCATCACCTTTGGAGCTGCTTGGCTGATGATGCAGCAAGATTAAAATCAGAAACATCATTTTGGTAATTAGGTGATTTCAATTGCAGTTGCATGTTGAAGTTGCTGGCTTGAGGATTAGTGGTAGGAATGAATTCATTTATTTGGATTATCTGTTAGCATATGGGAAGATTACTTGCCATTGGATGAAATGCTGCAGGTGTCTGTATTTGGAAGTCATCTCCAGCTTGCCTCAGTTGTCATTGCTCTTTGAAGAGGCTTTCTGTTACTTTTTTCAGGTAAGTAAAATTAATCGATTTGAAAAGCATGGGCACTCTCATTCATTTGATTCCCTGGTTGAGCATCTGCTCATTTACCAATATTGAATTCTATTTGGAGATCTTCGTACACATCATGTGGTTAAGCTCAATGGTTAATCTGAATTGTGGAATTTGTAGTTACTTGTTTCATGTTATGGTTGTGCTGTCAGACTATCTGAAACTTTTAGATGTATCAGCACTCTGACGTCATTAAAAGATATACTTTCAAAGAATTCTATTATGAGATCATCAGGCGTGTTGTGGTGATCTCTCTATTCTGTTTTGTTGTGAATGCTATGGTGGGCGGGCTATGAAAATCTCGAACTAAGGGGTTTGTAAGCACACTGTCAACTTTTTATAGCCATTTTAATGGTGGAGCACTGACTAAGTCTAGGTTAATCCATGTGAAAGTATTACCAGTAGATGTGTTCTCATGGTACGGCTCCTAATCTCATGTATCCAAGCAAATCCAGCTCCTTCATTTGTGGAATTAAAATGAATTTAGAAGCCCGAACTAGTTGGAAGACAGTCATGGTTGCAGATCCTGAGAAATGTCTTCTTGTTTCAAGGGATTCGAGTTGATTAAACCTTCGTAAATGAGCCTAGCTTGCGGCGTTGACAATGTGATCTAGCTGGGAAAGATGGATATGACGCAACCAAGGAAGTACGATCAGACCATTGAATGTGCGGTCGCTCATGGGTAGTATTACAATTTCTTGTTAATCGAAAAGGGGGAAACAAAAAAAATCAAATCAACTTTTTTTTTAAAAAAATTTTGAGATGGAAGAGAATAATTTTCAAAATCATCTCATTTTTAATATGGAAGAAGTTATATTTCTCGGTCTCGCTCTGTTAATCTCGATAGGTGAAGACAATATAATTACCTAACTGGATCAAAATGAATTATTAACTTTTAGTATTTTTAAAATCATATTCATTAATAAACTGATAATAAATTTTAAATAGTTGATTTTATCAATTTCATTAATTTGGTTTAATTTATTTAATAACAAATAAAATCTTTAAAAAAATATTAAAATAGTGTCAAACATCAATTCAATTAACTGAGTTAATTAATAGCCCTGACTGTAAAATATGATCTAATTTTCAAAACACCGTTAGTTGTAGTATAATTGATGTCAATTGTTCAAATCATTCTCGTTCCCATTCTCTGTGCGCTCCCCAAGTGCATAGAAATTTATCGGGAATGGATTAATTCCTCTCTCGTGGAGTCTAGTCGCACAAATGTATGCTCTTCCATGTACAAGTTTCAGCAAGTCTTCCCCAGACAAACCAAGAAATAAATTGGAGGATTAATATAATACCTCCTTCAATTGAAGGATAGATATAATAAACTGAGCCCTCAAAAAATTAAAAAAAAAAAAAAAACAAGTGCTCATAAGCGACTGATATGCTACCCTCGAACTACATGCGTCCATATATTTTATTTTCAGCGTAAGAAAGGTGCTGCTTCCATGCAATTCCATCTATGGTGCAAAAATCATAACCATATCTCTGTGCCACGAGTGACAATAAATTTAAGATCTCTGAACCTCTCCATGTGATTTGATTTCCTACGGCAGTCTGCACCGGCAGATGAATAACGGATTACACTCACAAAATTGCTGCAGCCTTCAGCCATGGAGAGTGAGTATACCAGCCTGCATATTTTAGGTGAATCTACTGGTAAAGTGCGACGCAAGCTTTCGCTGGGTTAGTCATTTGTAGCATGCAAACACAGGCCTATCAAATCCCGCTTTGTTGCCCGACAAGGCTGGAGTGACTTCCTCAACCTTTCTAAATCCAATCTGCAAATAACTGAAATATCATCAGATGACTATCTCAACTGGTGATCAATGATCGATGCATAGGAGCTCCACGAAAAAAATGTGGCCATTTTATCCAGTCAATCTTGTTGCTAGGATATATTACAAACACATACCTTATCTAGAAGAATTTCATTGAAACTCTTTGGCTGGAACATTATTGTTTTATAATTCATGGCTGCTGTCTACACAGGTGGAAAACAGTGCCTAAGCAGGTTAGCTGAATGATAATATCAAGGGCATAAGGACAAGAAAATATGGAAAAACTAAAATAATTATGCGAATCCAACGTTAATAAAGATTTTTATTTGTAGGAAAAAGATCATGCAGAATTGTAAGCAGGTACCAAACCAGTAACCAGAATATCAGCAACAGTTTTTCCAAAACGATAAAAAGAAATTCTTCAAAACTAACAAAAAAGTTAGCCCGTTATCCCAATTTTACAATTAATCTAGTATTGCATGGTGGCTGCAAAGATTAAGACATTGGCCAACGTTTTGAAATCCTGGTTAAATTATTTAGCATCTGAACAAACAAAAGGAAACAAATATACATGTATCAAATAGCACATTCTGAGAACAGAACAAAATTAATACCTCAGAAACATTATGATTATTTTCATATGACCGCCAAGGTTGAGGTTCCAGCACAAGTATGCCACTCTGCTCAAGATAAGAATTTACACCTCAATAAATTCTTTAGATGATATTTAGCATAGGATAATAGATAAGTTTAATTACCGGTGGAAGAAGCTTCCATATTTTCGAAAATAAGGTAATCAGTCCATCATCACCCCAGTTCAAATGAATCCACTTTGTCACACTCAAACTGCAATTCAAGGGACAAGCATATTATAGCACATAATCATGTTCAAATCAAACAATAGGAGAGCATATTCAAACGCATTCTTTTGCATAAAATAGAAAATTAGAAGAAACTACTTTCTGTTCATACCAAAAACAAAGTGCACTCATAAATTGGAAAAAGCTAGAAAAAATGCAAAATGCCAGGAAGTGGTTCAGCTTGCAAGCAAGGACACATTGGTCACTGAGGGGAGAGAGGAAGGCAGCTCAGTGAAACAATTCTTACAACCAAACCTTTATTAAGAAAAGAAATTTCTCACTACAAAATTAGAAACATTAATCGTAGATTGAACAGTCTAGAAGCTCAAAACATGTTATGAACTAATCATTGAAGCTCATTCAGTATTATTTAGAATAAACTGTCAGCAAGTTTAATCACATCATCAACAAAATTAAAGATGATAAACAGAAAGTATACCTTGTGATCTTGAGGCAGATACACTAGTGATCATCATTTTGAGAGGGAGACACATACACAAACAAACTATTTTTGAAGGTAAAAAGAGAGATTCAGTACACTGGACAGATCAAACAAATCCTTGCTAGGGATTTTCAAGTCATTCATTTTATTTGCAGGATGTTTAATCATAAATTTTTTTAAGAGAATCAATTTCCCTCCAGATCCAATAATAAAAAAATTGTTATCATCATATAGTATTCTTTTAATCTTGTTTTCTTGAAGAAAAAATATTTTCAGTACAGTTAACACTATATAGAAACTTACCAAAGAATTGCATCATACTGCTCCTCTGCCCGACACCAACTTTGAACAAAGTTTTCTTTTCGGAAAGAGACTACATCAAATAATTTTTTAACCTAGAGTGAAAACCATCCTTTGCAATCTCTTTTCTCTCAACTGATGATAGAGCTGCATGATGCTCCGAACCATTTAGGTCCTCTGCAACCTCCATTTTGGAAGCCTTTGCACTATTCTTCCCAACACATTCCGCTCTCACAAATTTTCTCAAGTGCCAATATGCATCTGCAATTCGATCTGGCAAATAGAGAAGCTGTGTTAGTTTAGCAAGAACTTGTTGGAAGGGACACCATCTATGACCTTATTAAACAGCAGAAACACATGGCAATCAAAGCTGACATTAGAATCAGAATCCTTATTTGATGGATGGCAGTGACAAGAATCTTACCAGAGTCAATGTCAATTCCAAGGATTTTATGGCAATGAAACGTTTTAGCTGTAGAATAAAGCAAAAAGCCATGATAATCAACACTGCACTAATTAAAAACCAAAAAGCATTAGACTGATAAATCAGTAGTAGTAAAATACCACATACATATCACCAAACTCATTGAATGAAACAACAATGCATTAAGAAAGACTTGTCATTTGAACAAACATGTAAATTTCAATTTCTTCTCTAAGAGTGTTTGGTATAAATGAATTCCATAAAATTTGATGGAATTCATTTACAAATATACAATTCGTCATGCTTGGTATGTCAAGAAATGCATTTGGAAGTCAGAATTTTTTTTTTCTTTTTATGGAATTGGTTATGCTTGAGTCAAATTGTATCAAAAAATTGATTGGAAGTCAGAATATTTTTTTCTTTTTACGGAATTGGTTATGCTTGAGTCAAATTTTATCAAAAAATTGATAGAATCTGCACATGAACTTTAAGCTAACAAGGGCTACAATACAAGTTATTAAAGGAACAAAAATTAAAGTACAACCTAGTAAGGCTATAAATTAAATATGAATTCTACATTTGAACCAAACATGAGAATTCATTTAGAAATGAATTTTTTTAATGAAATTCATTTGCAAATAAAATGAATTCTACATGGATTTATACCAAAAAATATGTAACTTCAACTATTGTATAGACTTTCATTAGTCTGGTATCCATACTAATTTTCATCCCTAAAAATGAGAGGAAAAAGTAATGCATAACATTGGAGCAAATATGAGATTTAATCATGGATAAATTCAGTAGAAGAAAAGCATAAAAGCTTAGAAAGTAGTAATTCTTAGAAATTCATTAAAAAAAATTACCAATCTGGATAGTGATAATGCCACTGTTGCAGCCAATGTCGAGACATTCCTTGCCCTCAAACCACTCCCTCTTGAATACCTTAAGCCGCGGGTCTTCTTCCATGTCTTGACCTATCTGTTACAATTTCGCTTTCAAAAACAATCCATTTTGCTAAATTTCTAGTTAAACGCTCAGGTTAGGAAAAAGTAAATTACACGATATCCGTAATAGGTCCTGTAATTCCCGAACGGAAACACTATCTTTCCGTTTCCTCTTCTTGTTCTTGCCGTCGCTAATTTTCTCTTCCTTCCCTATGTTGTTGCTGTTCTCCTTCTCCTCGCTTTCATTTGCTTTTACTTCTTCTGGCTGCTTCTTCTTCTTCTTCTTCTCTTTCATATTTTGCTGCTTATTTTCTCTCTTTCTCTTCAGTCATTTCGTCGTCCAATCCAATTTGAAGGCAGAGGAGGTAGACGCACCTAAAGGCCCAGCCCAGTGAACAGTAAATGGCCGGCACGTAGCGGCAGAAAGGATGCTCCATGTGAATTCTTCCTTCACAAAATTATCGCTTCGTTTGACATAAATCGATGCCAGAACCGACTTTAATTTGCAATTCAATTTTTATTTAAAATATTAATTCAATTAAATAAGAAAAAAATAAAATTATATTTCTTTTAAAATTATTTAATTTTAAAGTAGGAAAAATTAAATTCCATCATTCATATCATTTTCAAACAACAAAATTACCAAAAATAGAATTTAATTTATTTAAATCCTTTCTAAATTTAAATTTTAAGATTAAAAAAAAACCGACACACCATCTTAAAGCCCTAGCGTTCTCTCTTATGGAAGAAGCATGTAGAAATAGAACCGTCACATTCGACTCATGCATTTCTTTGTGAAAACTTCATCAATATTTCTTGAAAACCGCCTTGTTACAACACAAACATTTAGGTGTTATCATGCATGCTCACACACGAGCTTTCCGCAAAAATATTTTTCTCATCCGAAGAAATGGGGAATGATAATTGAACAGATATAGCTTCTCTAATTTTCTTCGCTGCCACAAAGCTCCTTGCAAGATGTTATTGCTTTGCTCATTGTGAAGGACACTAATTTTATCTACAAAATGGGATTTGACCGTTATATCATGGGTAACAGATTTTGTTAATCATTTTGGCCCAAGATTCTAATTCCAGATTGAGTGCTCCATATAATCGATGCTCCTCTAAAGACTCACTCCAATTCCTTGAGAAAGTCAACATTGTCTACAAAAACCTGCAAAATGAACCATACAAAGCTATGCAGTCACTCTCATATTCTGGTGCAACAAACTGAACAACCAAACTAATAAAACGTATTGATGAATTGATGAATTTTCAACAAAGCTACCCATCTAAAGAAACTACCTATATTATGAGCGGCAATGGAGAAACTTGTATCAGTTCACATCCCCATTCCCTATAAATAGGTGATGATTTGAAATCAGTAGAAATTTAAACCCAACACTAGATTTGGTGTTCGAAATATCCATTCTTCAGTTTGCTAGAATCATTAAACGAATAGTTTCTTCAGTTTGGTGAAATTCCACACATTCTAACATTTCGTCGAGGAACATTTCTATTGTTTCTACAAATTCAAATCATTACTTTTACAATTTGACAAACAGCTCAAATTTTCTATCCAAATGCAATTAAATACTGGACTTTTAATTGTGTAAGTAATCATGTATTCATATTATGACTAAGATAGGAACTAGTGAGCTAGTTTTACATCTTGAACTAGTGAAGACCTAAATTTGTAACTAAATAAAGAAGCCATCACTAAAGATTCCGCCTTCCGCCCTTCAAAAGATGCCTCTCATGATATATAAGAATAGTTTCAAAATTGGAGAAAGGAAAAAGATAACATTCAAATATGTGAATGTAATAAGCAGTTATTTTTTGCTTAATGTCTGCCACAGTCCAGAAAAAGCAAGTTTGTTTGCATCATTACATGCTGCCTCCAAAAAGGGAGTTTCTCTGTTTAAGTGATATTGTACCTCCAATCAAATAAAACAACTCAGTTTATTTACTCTCAACCAATTCTAAGTACCTATTTCTACAGTCAAATATTTTGAAAGAAATAATTTACTCTCAACATTCTACGTCGATAAATTTTGTGGTAAAGAATAGCCAATTAAGTAATGCAAAAATATTTGCTGCTTCTTCACTCAAGTTGGATGGAGGAAACAAGAGTGACATTAAACAAGCATAAAGAAAAATCTTGAATGCATACCGTCTTCCAACCATCGGGATCCAAGCATGCAGTTATCTTGGTGTTGATTCCAGGTAATGGTCCAGGTTCCCGAGTAACCTTCCCACCACACAGTTTGACTGCTTCTGCAGTTTTATAGACATCATCTGTGCCTATAGCAATCTGTCATCAGAAGAAATAGGTTTACATAGACTAAATATAATTACTACTGCAAAACAAATAAATCATTTCCCCATGGTATAGTAATGATTAGAGGAATGCAAAATCCATCCAACACTGAATTAATTGACCAAACCAATAAATTTTGATTTATTTTATTCGGTTATTTAGTTTGTGTAGTTTAATTCAGTTATAAATTTTTAAATTTTTCGATTTTCAGTTTGTTGATATAAATGGGAACTAAATAGAAAGAATAAACCAATCTATGACATAAGAGATACTCTCTCCGTTCCAAAAAGGTTGTCACCTACCATTTTTCATATTGTTTAAGAAAATATATTTAATGTTTTGTCAACTCACAATTTATAATACATTTTTTCATTTATACCTTTAATTATATTTAATGAGAAAATAAATATATTTTACTAATTTATTAATTAATGATGGTAAATTAGGAAATTTGATTACAATTAATGAAAATATGCATATATTTTGAGACATCCCGCAAATGAATAATGGACAATTTTTTTGCAAGGGAGTAAATTTATTTGTAATTTCATGATTGTCTTAGGACTTCTATGTATTTCACTTAAAATTAACTCTAAATCTACTTAACCTAATCCCAAATCCATTTGCAGCCACCCCTTTTATTCTTCTCTTCTCCTCGTCTCTTTATTTTCTTTTTTACTAATTTTTAATTTTTTTCTTGTAAACCTTTAACAAGGCACACAAATCTTGTGGAGGTATATCCTCCCTTTTTTCTTGTTCTTCTTTACTTTTTCTTTTTTACATAAATCTATAAATTTTATCTAAGGAAACAAAAGTGAAGGTGCAGCTAAATTTGAAGTTTCTCACTTCTGCCTCTAATCAGGTTAAGCGAAAGCTCTCATAGGAGAATCCTTTTTACCGAATTGCTCATTTGCAGCTGAAAAAAAATCTTGATTCTATCTCATAAAGCCTTTTTTTTTTTTTTTGCTTAATAAAATATTTCTTTTTGGAATTCTGTGAATCTTCAAGTTGAAATTGCATGGATATTGTTGGCTTTGAGACATGAATCTTGGTTAAGATCTGCAGAATGAGCTTTGGTTAGATCTATATATGAAGTTGCACATATATGAATTTGTGGATCTGGAGACAAGTTTTGAATTATTTATATTCTTATTTCTTGTTCTCCTCAACTGAGGAAATCTTACTTTGAATTTCTGAGTAATGTTAGAGATATTATCATTTTCATTGATCAAACTTATGTTCATTTCTTTTTTTACTGTCTTGTGAGCTTCTTTTTCCCTTTTTTTTTTTTTTTGGATTTGCATAAGCGACTTTTTGTTGCACTACTGATGGTTCAATTGTTTGCATGCTCGCTGCAAAATCCTGACCACTTTTTTTTTTTTTGAGATGGAAATCTTTATCATAGTTAAAACAACATCAAAAGCCCAACCAAAAACCAAACTGATCCAAACTGATTTTATTCAGTTTGGTTTATTTCGGTTTCATTTGATTGCAATTTACCATGAATTCAGTTCACTCGTTTTGTGTCTATTCAGTTTGTGTTAAATTGAATAGACTGAATGCTCACCCCTAGAAAAAATAGGCTTGTTCAGGAATTTACAAGTTAGAGAAAGCAAGAAGGGAACATGAACAGAGCATATCATTATGAGAATCATAATGTGGAGGAAACCACTGGTAACAAAAAAGTTATTACCTGAGCATACGCATTTCCTTTGTCATATTCAGTGACCCCATAGTTGTATGTCAACTCCAACACAGCATTTTTATCTTCAGGACCATAACCCATCATTGCTATAGTATACTAACAATGGCAGAGAAGGGAATAAGTCAGTTTGCAAGACAGCTCTCAAGTATTGCACTGAACATACTTTTAAGATAGACATCAATCTAAAAATGCAAGACATCACCATGCATACTTCTTTGAAAGGTAAGGCCAAGTTGTAAGGACAATTTTGTGAAGTGTGGGGAAAACCCACAATAGTATGGGGAAAAAGCTAGCATACTAGAAAATGAAGTTGCAATAAATGCACCTAGCTCTTTTTTGATACTGCCAATAACTCGCAACATTCTTATTGTTACCCATGGTTTTACAAAAAGGTTCATAACTGATAGTAGGAGTATGATATATAAGTATACTGTAATATACATGCATTTTAAAGGAAGCCAACTTACCTTGTACTCTGGATTATCCCGTTTGCGAAGAAGCTCCATGCCAAAAGCCTAAATCGCAAACAAGATGCAAATTGAGTACCAATTTCAAAAGATAATCAGACTAAATAAAAACAAAGAACAAAGCAGCATAAGCAATAGAAGTTACAGGTCCAGAATTGCAGGGTTCAATCCATAATAATAACTCTCACCTTCTCATAAAAAGTTACAGAACGATCAAGGTCACCAACACGTAGCATGACTTGACAAAGGGGCTCAGGAGTAGGGCCCCTTTCTAAAAGTTCAAACTTATAACCATCAGGATCTTCAATAAATGCAATAACTGTACTGCCACCTTTAACAGGACCAGGTTCTCTAGTTACTTTGCCACCCTTAGCCTTTATAAGCTCCACTGTCTTGGCAACCTAATTAAGAAAATCCAACACATGAATTATCCAATTTGTGTTTATTACAGGCCAACAGCCCAACTGCTTGTCTAAGATATGTATTCAGAAACAAGATAACCAAGATAATGAAAAGATAACATTAAAATATCATATGAGAATCCACTCCGATCAAATGAAACTTCAATGACAGGAACTCACATCCTCAACTGCAATGCCAAAGTGTCCAAATCCAGTCCCAATATCATATTTGTCAACTCCATAATCTGACAAAAAAACATTTGTTGAGAAGCTAATACAGAATTAAAAAAACAACAAAGCAAATTAGTCTAATAGATGATATCTTATAGCTTACTGTAAGTAAGTTCTATGACAAAGTGAGAATCTTCTGGTCCATATCCAAGAAATGCATTTGTGTATCTCTCCTCCGGTATGTCACGTTTCCTCAGCAGCTTCATTCCCAGACACTCTGTGTAGAATCTAGAGTCACCAGAGATTTGCATTTAACTGTTAATTTAGTTTCAATCATTTAGAAATAAAAATAACATTTGATTTGAGGCAATATACTTGATGGTTCTGTCCAAATCCCCGACGCGATAAACGACATGTAGCATTCTTCGCTTATCCTTTTTGACCCACTCAAGAACATTCTCTTGGGAGGCAATTGTGCTAGCCTGTGCCATATTTCCAGCTGCAGCCACCCCAAGGCTATTGCTGCTCTCTCCTCTCCAAGGTTTCGTAGCTTTCAACCCAAAGAACTGGGATTGCGGCACGCCTGCACAACATAACCAAAAAAAAGAAAAAAAAAAACTCACAAGCTCATGCGCTAGAATCTCTAAGTTTCAAAGAATGCAAATATATATTAATTTTATTGAAATTAATTCCGACCGAAACAAGAAACACTGCTCAACCACTAGTAAAATTCAAACAGAAATTAAAAAAGAAAAAAAAATAAAGGAGTTTACCACTGCCGAGATAAGCGAATCTGCGGGAAGAATTTAAGGAGGAAACTGCAAGGGAAGAACGAGCAGTGGTATTAGAGAGGACGAAGGCAGAGAGGGAAGGCCGAACTGAGGAAGCCATAGGTATTATCCTCACCATTACAGTACAGTACAGGTTCTGAATATAGGGATTTTGGTGAGAAAATAAAAAATTGGAATAAAGGTGTTTTTGTGCTTAGCTGTGAAGTGAAGCGAGCTGTTGATGAGTGTATGCTTTGTTTATTTATTGTTATTACTGGAGCTATTGGATGAGCGTAAGATGAGATGAGGATCACGAGCCCTCCATTGTCTCTACTGTCCTCCCCCAGGCCCCAGGGGCGCAGTTTGTTCCTTTGTTTTTACTTACCTGGAATAGGGATAAACCCTCATCCATCTGTCTCTTGGACTCGGACTGCAGAGACTTTTTGGGCAATTGAGGACCCATCAAGAGTTCAACAATTTCCGACACAATTGGGCTACCAAATTTGTTCAAATAAGATCACTTCTGTTTAGCCCAATTGCGAATGGAGTGCCAAGCTCTTTATAGATATTCTTTTTATATTTATAAAAATTTGAAATAAAAATATTTTAATACATTTTTTATTAAATTCTATACTTAGACTAATTACAAAATTTATTTCATTTAAAATAAATTTTATTTTTATTATGTATTATATCAAACATAAAAATTCATTTGTAAATAAATTATATATAATATTTATTTATAAATGGAATAAAGTCTAAATTAAAATTGAACCAAATACTGTGTAAAAGAAATTCAAAATATCATAAATTTTTATGAGTTTATGTACTGACCTCACTTAGAATCACTTTTTAGCTTTTGACACCCTAGAGTTTAGTTTTTAAAAGTTAAATCCATAAGTACTCACAAAATACTTAATCTTTGTACTAACAAATGAAAAGTTTAGAGCAGATAAGAATATCAAAAGTGAAATTGATAGTCAATGAGGACAAATTTTAGTGTACAAAACAATATTCAGTTTTCTTGTTATGGAAAATTATTATATTAATATTTTCAATTGATATTTAATTATCTTTTGTTATATATATATATATATATATATATATATAGAAGATGATTAATTTCAATAAAACGTAATTTTAATTGAAATTGACTATAAATAAAATTGCAATAAAATCGATTGAATAACAATTGAATATCAAAAACCCATTTATTATCAAAATTATGGAAATAATGTTATAGAAACTCTTATTAAGATGATTCATATGCTAATGATAAAAAAAAAATTATTATCATAATGATTTAAATATAGTGATAATATTTATATATAGTTTGGCACTATTTATTTAACATTTTGGTTCTGGCAAATAATTATTTAATCAATTTAATAGTTATATGTCATTTATAATTAAAGATATTGAAAATAAAACTATAAAATAATAACTAAATCTTACATGATGATATTAATATTTTAACTCATTGCTTAAAATTTGTATCATATAGCTTTAAAATTATTTTAATATCTTAATATATTTCTAAATAAATCTCTTTATTCATGTTGTTGTAATATCTTAAAAAAAATAGTGTTCATTACATAAAGTAATATCAATAATACTTTAAATTAATAAACATCAGTTTTAATAAGATATAAAGTAATATCCATAAAAAAGAGAAGATGTTGATAAAATAAATACTCATAAAGAAAAAGCAAGACATCCATAAAAAAAATATATATATATAAGTTTATAAAATAAAAGAAATAAAATAACAAAATAATATATCTTAATTTATTGCAAGTGATAAGAAAGAAAAGGCAGGCTCCAAATAATTAAAAGGAAAATTTAAATTATTTATTTTATTATTATACAAAAAATTGAACCAGGTTATAAATGCCATATAATTATATATTAGAATACTTATATATTGGATAATCTTGGTTGATTTGTGCCTTGATTCCTTCGCACAAAGACAAATCAGTATTATGTGAACTTAGAACACAAACAATTTGTCGGGCAATTGAATGGTCTGTATTCATCCTCTCCTTTTCTATTCTCTAAATATAAATAGAAGTTGAAGAGCAGAGCAAGTGGTTGTTGGTTCTTTCGTGGTGAAGGCATATATCATGCGCTTGGGAAACCCGATAACTAGCTGCAAAAAAACATAATTGGGGTACGTACATGTTGGATTATTCGGATCTATTGCGTTGGATTAAAGGTCAACTGTGTCCTAGAGACAGTTGATGCATGTGCCTTAAATCAGTGCATGTTTCTAAGTAAAACGATTATCTTTTGTGTCTAAAATAGGCAAAAGGATGAGCATAGAAGCCAAATTGCCTGTTTCCATTTCTACAATTGGGTTATTAATTTAATGATTTATCCGCAAAATTTTAAAAATTTATATAAGAAATGTGTAATTGATAATATAAATTAATCATTTTATTTGTCTACATATACACAAGTGTGTGTGTGTGTGTTTTTTTTTGTGTTTACACTAAATTTTGTTATTTAATTTTTTTATAAACAAAATTGCATTATTTCAACGATATACAAGACATGCAAATTACAATTTTTATGGATATTGTTGGAGTGATTCATTTAAAATAAATCACTCTTTTTTGGATTTGATTATTGAATCAAAATTTAAAAAATCAAATTGATATGAAGATATATTTTTAAAATTTTCTAAAAGAGCTTTTAGAAAATGCTCGATTATCAAAATTTAATATTTTTATTTGAAATTATTTTTTTATAAAGTAAATTTCTAAATAAGTATTTTTCATAAATGTGATATTATTGTATTTGGTTGAATATAAAATATTTTCTAGAAATTTAAGATTAATATTTTTAGTTTATATATATAGGATAGTTCAAATAAATTAAGTTAAATTATTGTCACATTGTTGATCTAATAGCATATTCATTTAATTAATCTATGTAAAAAATTTTGTAGAATTCAATATGAAATATAAATATTATTCAGTAGTATTAGATAATTATTTTTTTATCTTAAAAAGATATTTAATAATTATAACATAGTAATGATTTAAATATATAATTCATAATAAAAAAATTTTAAAAAATTTAAAAATAATTAAATTACTTAATCAACTAATAAGATACTGTGATCTTTTATAATTCAATAATCATTTAATTAAGAACAAATTTTGATGTATATTATTGATTTTGATTAGGATTTTATTCGACAAACTTATAGTTTTAGTTTAGTAAATATAAAACACAACAAATTTTAAATATATATATAAATATATATTCATAATTTATATTAATTAAAGGTAAATTTATCTATGTATATTTATATAATATTTAATAACCATAAAAAAATAACTTTTTCATTTTTTGAGATGAAAAGAAAACTTTTTTATGTACATTGAAAAAAAAGAGTAAAATTCACATAGCCAAAAATGTAATTTTTCAAGAATATACTATTTTTGATAAATCATTAAAATTTATCATTATTAAGTCATTTTTCTTAAGAATTAAGCAACTAAATGCACTCTTAATTTTTTTGATGATTTATAAGTTGATTTGATAAGATTTAATCGTATTTAAAAATTAATAAATAAAAGCCACTCATCTATGGCAATGTTGAAACTCGAATTTTCCATAATAATGGACCTTGAATGCAATGTTCATAAAAGGGAATGGAAGGTTCCTCTCTAGAGTCTAATTAATAGATCAAAACATTATTTAGAATAGAAACATACAAGTGAGGAATGAAGACGAAGAGGATCTAATTAGAAGAGGCTAACATGTCAAATTAGATTGTTATTGGATCATATTATTTTTAGATTATATTGTTTTTAGGTCAGTTCAAAGTTGGATTGTTTGAGTTTTGAATGGATTTGAGTTATTTATCGAATTTACATATAGAAAGATTTTGGATTGGATTTTGAATTGTCTTTAAAAATAATATTTCAGATCATGTTATTTGCATTGTAATATATTTTAAAATATCTATTTGAATTTTTTATTATTTATGCGATATTTTCTCATATTGTATTAAAAAATATTTTTTAAAAAGGTAGATTTACATAAAATAGAAAATTATCAAAATTTTTATTTGTATTTAAATATTTAATAAATTATATTTATTTTTTTTAAGCAAGTGATACATAATAAAAATGAATAATTTAGTTAAGTTCATATAAAATTAATAATAAAAAAATATTTTTTAATTTATAAATAAAATTTTAAATAGTTTAAACTAAATTTATATACAAAAAAGATTTCAACTAAAATTTCAGATTCACTCTTAAAAATAATATTTCGGATCGAATTATTTACCATTTCACTTTTAAAAAAATATATTTGTAAAACATCAATTTAGATTCTTTATATTTTATATACTATATTCTCATAGTTTATTAAGAAAATAATATTTTTAAAATATTTTTGAATTAAATAAATGTACATAAACAAAATTTGATTCAAATTTTTTATTTTAATTTGAATGCTTAATAAAATAAAATTTTAAAGTAAATATCTATATATAATAAAAACAAACAATTAAATTAAAGTAATATAGAATTAAAAAATAAAGAAAATATTTTTTAATTTTAAATAATTTAAATTGAATTATTCTAGTCTATCCATAAATCGAGCTAAGGTCGGGTCATTTTGAATTGACCCATGAATTACACTCAAACTGAGTTAGATTTGACCTGAAAATTTTAATCAATTTAAAATTTTTAAAATCAAATAAAAAAATTAAATAAATTATTTCAAACAAATTCGAATCCAATTAAAAACTGATGCACAGGCAGGTTGAAAGTGGTGTGGCGGTGACTTGTTGATAAAACCTGCATGCATCATCTAGAAGGCGTAGGTGACAGAAGGGAAGCCATGCCAGTCCACAAATAGCATTTTTTGTTGTTTGTTTATGCATGGCATGTTCCATTGATTAGCTAGATGGCTTGGTCGGCAATGAGAACTCTTTTTTTTTTTTGGGTAATAATAATAAAGTGACAATGTACATTATCAATCAGTTTTAAGTGAAGTTAAACCGTTTACAGCTCATGAAAAATGAAAATATTTATAATAAGTGAAAACACCTGGCAATTAGACTTAATTTAATCGGTCTTTTAATTTTCTAAAGTGTACAGAAATTATCTTAAAATTTGATTTTTTAGTGTGCAAGAGATAAAACTTTAAATTTATTCACTCTTTATTAAATTATTTTAAAAAGCAAAAGTGCAATGTCTATTAAGATGAAAAAATGTCCAAAACATCCAATGTAAAATTTAAAATTACATGTCACTAAATAAGCTTTTTAATCAACAAGATTTGAGTTTTCTCGGAACTCATTTAAGTTCCCTCATCAACTGACTACTTATGTAAATTATGATATTACACATAATTTGCGTAAATTACGTAAATTTCCTATTAATAAATTTATAAAATTTCAGAAATATCATTTATCCTCTTCCTCGCAAATTACGGAACCACCTTCCTGACTCACCATTGACTTCATCCAAATAAAATTCAATTAAAATATTTGATCTCCAATATAAACGTAAGAGCATAATTACGTTTTTCCTATATGAAACATTAGAGGTATAAGAAAAAGTAATTAAACACTTGATCTCCAATATAAACATAAAAGCATAAACATTAGGGTTCCTATATAATAATCCTCAACCCTTTTGACGAAAAATATCACTCTTAACAACTCCAAAACTATCACTATTTCCTAATACATTTTCCATACCTAAACCTTGAGCCACCTTTAAACCAAACAAAATACCCATAGTCTCTGCAAAATCAGTAGGAAAAACACTCCTTCAATCTTTATTATTATTATTATTATTGCAGCGGCAATGCCTTTGTCTCTATAGTGTGTTTTATTAAATCCTGATGATCCTACGTACCCACTCCGCGAAATCGTTGTCTAGGATTCCTAGTGTCCGATTAAGTCAGGAGAAGCTAATAACGACTGCAAACTGAATGGGTCCTGCCCCCAATTCATTTGTAAAACTACCCGCCATAGGAGAATTGATAGGGACTTATATATTTAAAAGCATTTATTATTATTCCAAATTAAATTTTGATTGTAAGAGAAGATGAAGATTTATAATCAAAGAGGATAGGAGTCTTTAGCACAGGAGTATGTGGTTCGAGGCACAAAAGGGGCCACCGGAGTGGCAATGAGTGAACATGGGTGGTGCTCTCAATCCCTTTTATCTGGTATTAATAACGGGGCGTACATTGAAGGCGGTCATGGTTCATGTATTATTGGGCACAAACTGGAAAGAATCATTGCACGTCAGGTACACATGCCACTCACTCTACATAACTTTTTTTTTTTTTCTTTTCGACACCGTATCGAATTCAAAATATTTTCATAAGAAAAATATTCCATTATTATATAGTTAAAAAATAAAAAGCTTATTCAAGAAACAAAACTCATTTCTTTTTTATTTTTTTATAGTATTATCTAATATTTTAAAAATATTTTAATTTATTATCATTCAATATTTAAAAAATATCATATAGCACTAGAAATTAGATTAATTCTTTTCAATAATACATTTTGGTCAAAATTAAGCTTTAAGTGAGGCTCAATTGATGAGAGAAATATTAGATTTTAGCTCTTAAATATTACTTTTTTAAATGATTTGATATTTTTATTATCAATTGAGCTTTCGTCTGAGGACTTAATTTTGTTCAAGGGAATTTATTGAAAAAAAATTCATCCAATTTCTAGTATTATTTGCTAATGATAATATGAAAATGGGAAATAATTAGATTTTTGTTGTGATTAAGCCAAAACAAAATTATAGTGTAATAAAATGATAAAGAAATTCATCAATTGAGTTAAGCATTGATTCTATTTCCTTATTTATTATTATGGTGAGATATTTTATTAATTTGGTGAAAATTTATTAATGGGAATGATACATTTCTATTATGTAATTTAAAATATTGATTTGATTCAGTAAATTTCTCATAAATAAAACAAGAAAGATAAGCATTTAATATATCTAATAAAAAAAGAAAGATAAGCATCTAATATATATATAAAGTTGAAGCAGAAAGAAGCTGATGTGATGAGAGCTTTTTGCATTTTGACATGTTTAGATTGATGTGACAACTCATTATTAAGAGTTTTGAATAATCAATAACTTAATTCATTGATTAATGTATTTTAATACTGTTGTAACGTTTTTATCATTATCAATAATACTTAATCTTTATAATTGTTGTTACAAAAGTTAATAATACTTGATCATTATCATTGTTGTTATAGAAGTTAACATAAAGACATGATTTAATTTCTATTAAAAAACAATTAACGATTTTATTTACTTTAATTTTTACTATTCTCAGTCACATATTTTCTTTTTAAAACAACTTACTTAATATTTTAGAGATACTGTCAGTATATTCAACTGGCGACAAATCTCATTTATTTTTAATTTTTTTAATAAAATAGGTTGTTTTTATTATATTTATTAGTTTTTTTTCTCTTTTTAGAGTTTTTATTTTAATATTCTTATTTTGCCTTTCTTTGTGATAATTTTTGTTTTTTTTTTTTTTTTTTATAGTTTTAGTGGTTTGAGATTGATTATTTAGTAATATATGATAATATATTATTGAACATTATCTTTCAAATCTGTTTTGGCATACTATATAAATTTCAATTTACATCGCGCTATAACACTATATATGGTGAGATTTTCATAATCGATAAAGATATAAAATCATCAAATAAGATTTATGATAAAAATAAAACCATAATTTTTGAAACTGAGTCAATGTGCAAGTATTAGTTGTATTGAGAATCGAGCTCATATTGGTATTGTAGATAATAAGATTATTTTTTTTGTAGATGTCGTGTGTGTGAATATATAATAATAATAATAATAATAACCAATAACTCTTCAAATCTACTATATTAATTAACATTAAAAACATAACGTCATACATCACTATAAAAATAACTCAAGTTCAAACAAAAAATAATCAAAATTTCTATAGTAAAATTACCATAATTCACTTAACATAACTCAACACTATCATTAATAAAATTAGTACTATTTATGAGAGTCAAATCAAGTTCTAACGAAGTGAACTAACAAGAAATCATGTAAGAAAATAAATATCATAACAATGTTATAAGAAATCAAAACCTTATCATAACATATTGTTTTTTAATTTTACAAGTAACTATAATCTTATACTCAAATAACAAATCAAACAACACACATTGTTATTGGAATAAATATGCAACTTACACATTAACCATTATTCAATATGTTTCAAATATTTCTTAATGTCAAGACTTTTGCTACCAACAATAAAACAATTAAACGATGCAAATTTATTCTTACAAATTAGAAAGTTTTTTTTCCAAACAATACAATGTTCGTTGTTAAATATAATTCACAGTAACACATTACCATGTCTAGAAACAACAAATAAAGATTGAAAAACTAAATATGATATTTCAAATAATAAATAATATGTCAAAATTCATTATATTAAATGTATTGTTGACATTAAACTTTTAATAATAAATAATAAACAATTAAAAATATAAAATTTAATTTCACCACTCCCAGATAATTTGATATCAATTTTAAACCGCACAAAGCGCAAAATATTACCTAGTTAAAGTTAATAAAAGGATTTACTTTTCAAGGTGTAATTTAATATTTTTGGGTTTTTCATGTAAATCATTTTTTAATGAGACATTAATGGTTTAAATAGAAAGGTAGCTATAATATATGTTAGAATTTAACTTTCACTAATATAATTTAATTAATATACAAATTTTGATTTTGTTTGTAAACCATTTTTAATAAGACATCAATAGTTTAAATGGGAAAGTAACTAGAATAATCATTCTTAAATTTCACTAATATAGTATCTGTTTTTATAATAGGAAAGGAGTGAAAGTAGAAAAATTCAATTTTTGACATAATATTATTAATGTTTTATTTACTATTTAAATCCAAATAAATAAAATGATAAATAAAATATTATTCGATAAGAATAGAGTAAGTCTTTAGTTCCATTGTAGTTAAAACTTGACAGTCTTTTTTTTTTTCCCCTGTACGTAAGATATTAGAATCCAAAAGGCAATTCATGAGAATCATGAAAATATTTTTTTAGTAGTCATGTGCAATAAAAAGACAAATCTTTAATAAATCAGTTTATCAATATTTAAATGAATATAAATAAAATTATTTACTGTGTTTATCAATATATAAATTAATGTAAATAAAAATATTTACTGTAATTATTTTTTACACTATTTCTAATAAATTACTATTTTGACTTTTTTTCAAAAAATAATCATTATAAATAATAAGAATTAAAAGAGAAAAATTAAAATTTTTTACTTTTCATAACAATGTTTCACTATTTTAAAGATAACACTATTTTTATTTTGATTAAAATTTCTCTAATAATTATTAAGTAATTTAGTTGGTCTACACTTGTGTATTAATCCTATACTTTTGAAATTACGTATAATTCATTAACTTAACCAGTTAACTATTTTTTTATATACAAAAATGAATATATAGTAAATATTTTTCTTGAGAAAAAATATGTTATTATTAAAAAAAATCAAGGATAGGAAGCAATGGAGGTGGAAGGAAAATTTATTGTTCCGTTTTTCTTTAATTTTGTTTCAATAAAGAAATGTTCTAAATTTTATTTTTCATATCTATATATACATCATTTTTTTTGTTTTGATAAAACTATTCTAATTTCAAATTTTTATCTAAAAATGCATATAATTTGTTTTTTTTGAGAAAGAATGCTATAAAGAAAGGGATATAAATTAAAATTTTTTTTTGAGAAAGAATGGTGGGGTGGAGAATTTAAGTAATGTTTACATTCATTATGCAATCCACTATTATTCTAATGAAATGAATACCTATAATATCACTTGAATTCACATAAAAGTAGGGCCGGTTCAATAATATTTATGGTTTTAAGTAATAATTATTTTGATGATTCTTTAATAATATGAATAAAATTTTTAAAAATATTTAGATTTTATTTTTATTATTTTTGAGATGTAAAATCACTAATTAAACTTTTAATTCAAATTTAGAACGTAAATATATTTCAGTATAGTTAAATTACTTAATATTTTTTGTGATATGATTCAATATAAATAAGATTTGATGAATTTTAATTTTAAAAATTTCATTTCAATAATAAAATGATTAATACTATTTTTTAAACTATTTATGTATTTGAAAAGTTATAAATTTAGTTTAATACTTATTGAGAATTTATAAAATAATACACAATCTTAGAGTATAACACAAATAAAAATAAAAAAAAAAGAGCATATGATAAACTTAATATTAAGTTGTTATTTTTTAAAAATATAGTGGAAGTGTTTACCATTGAAATTAATAAATATGTTTACATTGATTGTATTTTCTTATCATTAACACAAAATATGGAAAAGAAATTATGTAATATAATTATAGCTATTTGTTAAAAAACTAATTGAAGACAATTATTAGTATAAAAATAAGATAGCATAATATTATTTAAGATATTAGTAAAAAATTTAATAGATGATATTTATTAGTATAAATAATAGATTAAAATTGTGTAGAATTTCAAGAGGGGGTCAAATTTTTTATATTTTAAAATTAAACTATATAAATAAAATTTAAATAAATTATAATATATATTAAAGAAAGAAAATTTGTTTTGAGCCCTTATTTTTTGGGGGGCTTTAGGTATAGGCCATAGGAGGCCCTGCATATAAGGCATAGAGTTTAACATATTATTACTTCAGATTTTTTTTTCTTTTATTAAAGTTATAAAGAGAGTGTGAAAAATAAATTTAAAACATTTAAATTTTGAAAAGATATACAAATCATTGATTAAGTAAAAGATTATATTTCAGAAAAAGCTTCTTTGTACAATGATTTTGTGAAAGATGAACATCACTTTGTATTACATCAATGCTTGTCCCAGAAAAAAAAAAAAAACATTGCTTCATTCTCAAAAGAAAAGGAGAAATTGCTTAAAAACCAATTAAGCAAACATGACCAACCAACCTAATTTCTTCTTCATATTATTATGTACGATATGTATATCAGAAGAAAAATCCAATTTATATATTCTATAGTGTCAAACAGGGTGAAATAACTTTTTTATTTTAGAATAATATTTTTTATTGAGAAATTTTTTTTTGCTTTGTGAAAAATTTTTGCTCAGCAAATTTATTTCTTTATAATTATTTTTTATAAATTCAATTATATTATATATAATTATTATACATTATATATAAATATATGAACTAAAACATATAATTATATCTAATATATATATATATATATATATATAATATAGTTCTAATAAAATAAAAAAATAGAAAATTAAATGGATATCGCTAGCGTGGACAATCGGCCAACAGCAAAGGTTGAGACGCCCGGACCCTCACACATGCACACTCATTACACATACGTCGCTATCCCCTCTATCTTACGCTCCTCGTGTACACTGCTACCCCCCTCTCTTTCTTCCCGACTCACGTACACAAACCATCCACCACGTCATCATGTGCGCATTACGCGCCCAGCGCCTATGAACTTAAAATACGCCTGAATCCAAAATGATGATGGACTCTCCTCTCTTCTACTTTTTCTTCTTCATCATTTTAATGTTATTATTAAATTATTAATTGTAAACATATATTATTCTCGTTTCCGTTTTGGGGTTCCTGTAACGGTCTCCTCGGCGCAGTAGCAGTAGATCTTATTCTTGCCAACAGAAGAATCATCATCGTCATTATTATCATCATTTTGTAATGAGTGCAGAATTTTAATCAATCAATCACTCCCATGAATTGTTTCTTCTACCACTAAATGGGTTGCGTCTATTCACGAGCCTGCATCGGCGAAGCATGCGTCCCTAGAGACTCAAGAATCAAGCACCATCACCACCACCCGCAACACCAAGTCCAAGTCCGAGTCCAACAGCCGCTCCAAACTGATTTGCCAGTCTTCTCTCCGGCGTCGTCTTCACCAGAGTCCAAAACCCGAGACCAAATCCACCACTTAGACCACAACCAGCCGACCCGAGACCCCGAACTCGGCATTACCAGATTATCTAGAGTTTCATCACAATTCCTCCCTCCAGATGGATCTAGAACTGTTAAAGTCCCCTCCTCTAACTACGAATTGCGATACTCTTATCTGTCGCAACGCGGTTACTATCCCGACGCGCTCGATAAGGCCAATCAGGATAGTTTCTGTATTCACACGCCGTTCGGAACCAGTCGTGATGATCATTTTTTTGGGGTATTCGACGGCCACGGTGAGTTTGGGGCCCAGTGTTCGCAATTCGTGAAGCGGAAATTATGCGAAAATCTGTTAAGGAGCAGTAAGTTTCATGTGGACGCCGTGCAGGCTTACCATTCCGCGTTTTTGACTACTAATTCGCAGCTGCACGCCGATAGTTTGGATGATAGCATGAGCGGCACGACGGGGATCACGGTGCTGGTGAGGGGAAGGACGATATATGTGGCAAATGCTGGGGATTCGAGGGCGGTTATAGCTGAAAGAAGAAGAGATAATGGTAAGGAGATTATTACAGCTGTTGATTTGTCTGTTGATCAAACTCCGTTTAGAGTTGATGAGTTGGAGCGAGTGAAGCTTTGTGGTGCTAGAGTGCTTACTATGGATCAGATTGAGGGGTTAAAGAATCCTGATGTGCAGTGTTGGGGAACTGATGAGGAGGGTGATGATGGTGATCCCCCACGTTTGTGGGTTCCAAATGGGATGTATCCTGGAACTGCGTTCACTAGGAGTATTGGGGATTCTATTGCTGAGACTATTGGGGTTGTGGCTAATCCTGAAATTGTTGTTTTTAAGCTTACCCCTAGTCATCCTTTCTTTGTGCTTGCTAGTGATGGGGTTTTTGAGTTCCTTTCCAGCCAAACTGTGATTGAGATGGTAAGGTATCTTCTTTCTCTCTTTAATGCCTAATTTATTAGTTTTTGAGTTGCGGTTAGTGTTACTCATGAAAATGAATGGTGCATGGATTTAGAAAGAAACTGAACTGTTTGTAGCCATGAGATTTAGAAAGAAACTGGATTTTGATTTTGACTAGATGTTAATGAAGTTAAGAAATTTCAACCACAAACTTACGTGGGATAAACACAATTCTCTAAACAAAACTTCTAACGGCCAAGAATTGTGTTCAAAGCAATTGTGTTTGAAGTGGTGGATAAAAAGATAGTTTGAATAATTTAAATGAGGTGCATAATATGTAGCGTTTGTCTGGTTGTGTAGATTCATGCATGTGCAAATACTTGTGTCAGTATGAATATGAAGTGCTTAAAACAAGATGTAATTTTGCAGTTGAATGAAACCAACTTTAAATTTTTCATGAATAGTTATCACCAAAGGTGTACAGGATAGTGTGAAACTATGTATATTTTATGTTAATATATGGTTCCCATGTAGCATATATCTAACTGCTGGTACGTTTGACTTGAGTTAGCTGGTGTTTAATATAGGTTTGGTTCCTCTTATGCTAGCTATAGCTGCTAAGCTTTATACTTCCTTGAAAAACTCGCCAAATAAGCATCTATGCAGTATCAGGTCCCACCTTATGATGGCCTAAGTTGATACATTGGCTTACCAACTGGGGTCTTTATGATGCACTTCTCATGCTTTTTACATTCCTTGTATTTTCTTCCATGTTTGGCCTGTATGATACACTGGCTTATCAGCTGTTATTTTTGCTCTTACATGTCCAGGTTACAAAATATAAAGATCCACGAGATGCTTGTGCTGCGATTGTAGCTGAATCTTATCGACTTTGGCTACAGTATGAAACTCGTACTGATGACATCACTGTGATAGTTGTGCATATTGATGGACTAACTGATGTATGTGGACTTGCTTACATCCATATATTTATTTACATTCTTTGAGTGGTTCATTTTCTCTCAGTGGTGTTTGTCTGAACTCTCCATTTTCCTTCTTCTCTCTGTCAGACTGCTGTTAGTCAATCAACAAGTCCAGGTGCTGTCTTACAACCCCCTATTCATCAATTTGTAGAGGTGACAGGGTCAGAATCTCCCTCAACTTATAGCTGGAACTCTAGGAACCATCGTGCAAGGCATGATTTATCTCGGGCACGGCTTCGTGCCATTGAGAGTTCACTAGAGGATGGGAAAATCTGGGTTCCCCCATCTCCAGCGCATAGGAAAACTTGGGAAGAAGAAGTAAGGATCTTCCCATATATGTTCTATATCTAATTTCGTAGTTTTGCATAAACTTGTAGCACACTGGAATGGTAATTTGTAGTATTGAGTTTCTTACTTGGAATGGGTGCTAAGTCTATGCATGTTCATATGTCTGTAGGCGCATATTGAGAGAGCATTGCATGACCACTTCCTTTTCAGGAAGCTTACTGATTCTCAGTGCCATGTTTTGTTGGACTGCATGCAAAGAGTTGACGTCCAGCCAGGAGAAGTTGTAGTTAAACAGGTTAGTTTATTCTCTGTTTCCTGTTTAAAATTTGCAGTGTGTATTTTAAATGGACATTTGCTGAAGTTGATCAAGGCCCTTTACTAACACTGGTCAAAAGGTCAGCAACAACCTGAGGGAAAAAAAGATTTAATCATAAGAGAACCTCGGCGCTTTGGTAATATTCTGAAATGTATGATGAAACACTTGAACAGTCAATACCTGAACTGGAAACTTTGGTTTCAAATCAAGATCTGATTGCAAACATTCTCAATTCTTGCACATGCAGAAGTACTCAGAGTAGATAAGAGCTATTGAAAATTGATATTCTATTCCTGAGGCTAAATAAATGATTATCACCATATCTTATTATACATTGATTAGGAAACCCGTGTATAGTCGGTATAAGTTCAAATTGAATGTTAATCCACATAATGTATGGACTTTTGAGTTATAAGCAGTGATAGAGTTCATTCTTTTGGTGGAGTTTTATCACCATGTATGGAACTTTGATGGTAATTTTATTTGGCAGGGTGGTGAAGGCGATTGCTTTTATGTGGTTGGTAGTGGAGAATTCGAGGTCTTTGCTACCCAGGTTTGCTTTGCTTTACTCGACAATATTATCAATTTTTATGAGCACCATATAATGGTTATTCACCAATTATATGGTGGCAGGAAGAGAAACATGGGGAGGTGCCTAAGGTTTTGCAGCGTTATACAGCAGAGAAGTTATCATCCTTTGGAGAGCTGGCACTAATGTGGGTTATGTACCATTTTTTCTATGTTTTTTGTGTGTGAGTGCATATCTATATGATCCATACTTGTAATTAGTTTCCACAGGTTGAGAAAAAGCCTTATTCAAAATTGGAATATGAGCTGATCAGGCACAGAATAATCAAACTATGATAGGATTCCTAAATGATCACTAAACCTGGAAAACTTATTGATGAATGACAGTAAACACTTCACGAGGATAACTCCTTCCATTTTCCTGTTCGTGCATGACTGAATTATTTTGAACAAGTTCTAAAAGCATTACCTCATGTATAAAATCAAACTTATTTTTTGCTTGATTGATACTGTCTTTCAATTCTGTTAATCATCTTCTCCTTATATATAGGGCTGTAATCGGTATAGCGTGGCTACCGAAACCACCATTATTTACAATAACGCATAATACCGATACTGGCGATATATAATACCGATCCCGATACCATTAAATATGAAAACCGCAAAAATCGATACCATCAATATAATGCGGTATTGGTGGTATCCGATATTGATAATGAAATTACAATGTCTTTTAAATTAATACAAATAATAATTTTCAAATCAATACAAACAATAAATAGAATATCATAATTCAATCTAAAACACATCGTTTTATTAAACGGTAAACTGTCGGTTACCTTTTATAATTTTTTAAAAAACCGAAACCGATACCGATATTATCCAAAACTGAATTTTAATACTGAAAATTATTAGTATCGGTATCTATCGGTATTAACGATGCGGTTTTAGCGGTATGCCATTTAAATACCATGAAACTTACACTCCTACTTATGTATGCAATATAGGTATAACAAGCCACTCCAGGCCTCTGTTCGTGCTGTGACAAATGGAACACTATGGGCTTTAAAGAGAGAAGATTTTCGTGGAATTCTGATGTCAGAATTTTCTAATTTGTCATCCCTGAAGTTGCTCCGAACTGTGGATCTTCTTTCCAGATTGACAATCTTGCAGCTGAGTCATATTGCAGATTCTCTTTCTGAAGTTTCCTTCTCAGATGGGCAGACAATAGTTGATGGGGTAAAACTCACTCCCTCTAAATATACATGCTTCTGTTACTTTGATTGGATGTTTCTTTTAATATTTCTTCAATTTGAATTTGCAGAATGAGGGGCCCTCTGCATTGTACATTATCCAGAGCGGACGAGTTAGGCTTATTTTTGATGCCGACATTTTAAGTAGTCCAAATGTTGGAAGTTTGAAGTCTGACAATCAAAAAGAGGGTGATAATCCATTGAGTAGTACAAAGCTCTCATTGGAAAAGACAGACGGAAGCTATTTTGGTGAATGGACACTTCTTGGTGAACAGATTGGTTCACTACGTGCAGTTGCTGTAGGTGATTGCATGTGTTCCATCTTAACAAAGGAAAATTTTGATTCGGTTGTTGGTCCTCTGACAAAGATTTCACAGGATATTGAAAAGTATGTTATAATCTCACCTATGATGTGATTTGTTAGGTTATTTTTATATTCAAACTATTCTGCGGGTAAATTGGCACTTTTTTGTTTCACCAGTATTTCACCTTTTTAATTAAATTCATGATCTCGTTTTTATTCCTTTGGATCCATAGTATTTCATATACCTGATATCCTTAGTTGATATCTCTTAGGGCAAGGGGTTCTTCTTCAGATTTTTCCATGGAGTCTGCTGAAGTCACTGATATTTCAGCTCCTTTAAAAATTCGCCTCTCTGATTTGGTAACCGATGCACTCTTTGTCGTGTCTGCAATTATGTTATCTACATTTTATGCTGCAAAAGGAGCTGTTTCTCATATGCTGCAGTACTGATTTCTGTATAGGAGTGGAAGACTTGTTTGTATACCACTGACTGCAGTGAGATCAGTCTCGTTAATTTGAAGGACTCAGGTTGGTCCCTATTTATGCATATTTTCTTTTTTTTTTTTTTACTACACTATTTTGTTTATCATAAAAGTTGGCTCTTTCCATTGGTATATCTGAGTTTTACTGAAGAAAAAAAGATCATACGATTGCAAGGGATATCTGATTTTTCATGAACTTGTGTTGTTATATAAACTTGGGTGGATTTGTGCTGATGAATACTTGATATGATATGGCAATTATGGCAATCATACTAATGCGGATGAAATGCTTCTCTTTGAATCTTCTTGGCTGTCAGAAAATTTGCTAAGTTTGAAAAGATTTTCAAAGCAGAAGATCAAAAGGCTTGGAAAGGAGGCTCAAGTTTTGAAAGAGAAGAATCTAATGACGAGTATTGGCCTTTCAGCTTGTGTGCCTCAGGTTGTATGTACTTGTGCAGATAACACACATGCTGGCATATTGTTGAATGTGTGCTTGGCTTGTCCTTTGGTTTCAATTCTTCGCACAGCACTTGATGAACCATCTGCTCAGTTTTGTGCTGCCTCTGTTGTTATTGCCTTGGAAGATTTACATAAGGTCTTTTTCCTCTTTCAGTTGCTGATTTGTTTTCCACACATAATCAATTGAGTTTTTTTACCCTGTTCATTTTTTCATTTGATTACCAGAATGGCGTTCTATACAGAGGCGTGTCTCCTGATGTCTTGATGTTGGACCAAACAGGAAATTTACAGGTTGATTAATGTTTTGCTTTTACCATATTCACATATATGAATGACCGTCACACAAGCTATTGAAAAATGGGAGTTTATCTTTCCTATAAGTTAGAGATGGAAGTTTGCTCACTTTGTTAATTTTACTTTGCTGTATTGTAGCTAGTGGACTTCAGATTTGGGAAGAAGTTGTCCGGTGAGAGAACGTTTACAATTTGTGGAATGGCAGATTCTTTGGCTCCAGAAATAGTCCACGGAAAAGGGCATGGTCTTCCGGTTGACTGGTATAGTCTTGTCACCTTCAATATTTTCGTTGACCAAATGCTTTATTTAGCCTTCAAGCAAATCTGTGATAGATTGGTGGAGTCTAGTTCTTCCCTTTGCTATTAATATAGGTTAACTTGTTTAGCTTTTTAAATTGGGAGAAATAGAAATATTATGGTGAGGCCATTAACTAGAGTTCTATAGTTTTCATTTTAACTTGAGGGTTTCTAATGCATTTAATCTCTAATTTTAATCTGCCTGTCAATTTGGTCCTCATACTTTTGATTGTATAAATTTTGTAACTAGCATAAATCTGCAATTGCTCATGCTAGCTAAGATTTGCTCATACTTTTGATTGTGTATATTCTGGTGGCTTTTGGTAATTATATTTTCACATAATTTAAATTTTGGCAGCTACTGAACTAAATTTTGTTGGTAAATGTGCAGGTGGGCATTGGGAGTTTTGATTTATTTCATGTTGCAAGGTGAAATGCCATTTGGGTCATGGAGAGAAAGTGAGCTTGATACTTATGCAAAGATTGCAAAAGGACAAATAACTCTTCCTCCTACTGTCAGCCTAGAAGCTGCTGATCTCATCAGCAAGGTTTTGTACTCCATTTCTTTTTTTCCTAATTTTGAAAAAATTTTCCTGTCTGTAAAACTTAATAACAAACATATTTATCTGTCCCAACCTATTCAGTTACTTGAAGTTGATGAAGTTAAAAGACTTGGAAGCTTGGGCCCTGATTCCGTCAAAGGTCATCCATGGTTTGATGGTGTTGACTGGAAAGGCATCAGAGATCGGAGCTTTCCTGTTCCTCATGATATAGCTCTTCGTCTGGCCCAACAATTGGAAACTCATTCTGAGGATTGTACTGTTCCTCTAGCTTCCCCATCTCAAGATTTAGATGATCTTAATGTTCCTGAATGGCTCGATGACTGGTAGAAAACTGATAAATTTTGGCAGGTGGAATTGTATTCTTTCTAGCAAGACAACCTTCATCTAGTTTGAACACAAATTAGAGTCCGGGACTTGGAAAATCTATGGAAGCAATGAAGGGCAAGCTGCAGTTCTGAATTGCTGTGAATCCTACATATTCTTTTGTCATAAACACATGGTGGCATTGGTGGATTATCTCGTATGGCTAGTTGCACTAACCAATTCAACAGAGAGGTCAGCTAATGGATTCTTTTTATTAAGCCTTCTTTAGCGAATCTTTCCACTTCTGTAAATAAGTATATATGTAAATGAGTGAAGATTTCTTTCTTCTAGAAATGATATTCTAGCTTTACACCATATACTTGCTATGGCTGCCAAGAGAATTTGATTGGCTGAGCCAAAATGCTGTCTTCCTTGTTTAAATTCTGGGTTTGGTAGAAATGTGGCCTGGGTATTCCTTGTTAAGAGCTATTATTTTTATAACCTCAATGGTTGGGAAGGAATCAACAGGAGAAGTAAATTTTTTTGAATATCCGGTGTATTGTTTTACCATTAAACTTATCACTTTGTAATTTCTCCTTACAAGCTTATTTTGTTATTGTCTACGTTTATTTCATTAGATAATTGAATTACTATAGTTTGTCAGGTCTATTCAGATGGCTTTCTATTTCTGGTATCAAATCTCTCTACACTCCCAAATCAAAGGTGACCTGCCTTATCAGTGTTTACCATCTTTGTAAGTTATGAAGTCAATGTTCTATTGGCTATAGTTTAATTTTACCAAACCACATTCCCTTTCTGTTACAAATTAATGAATATTCTGCACTCGTAAGGAAAATTCTTTTGATCACAATTATTTAAATTTTTTATTTTTATGGCCTAGGTACCGATGTTAAGGTGCTGTTGTAGGAGCCTGTATTATTTCTAAGTTAGTATCAATAAGGGGTTTGGAGAAAGGATTATTGATCTATTTGGGGCATCTTAAGAAAGATGATGGCTAACTAGGGTAAGAAGTTATAAATGTTAAATTTATTAATTTTCTCTCTCTCCCAGACGGCCAGCGATTTTATACTCAGAGAGAGAGAGAGAGAATAGTAAATTTAATCTAAAATGGACAGCGGTTCTATGTTACTATTACTATTCTTCAGATCAACCTAGTCTACAACGGAAGGATGATGGGAAGGATAGCCTTTGAATGCCTTTAACTTTTCGATGGGTAACTCAAAACTTGTGGTTTTTTGCATGGGGGTCCAAGTTCCCCTTCCAGCCACCATTTATCACTTGCTTTTATAGTGCAACTAACTGTCACTAAAGAAAAAGGGGGATTATGGTGTGGGGCATTGTATGTCATATCACTAAAACCTTTTATTATCGTTGATGCATGTCCTATGTGTATTAAAGCATTATTCATTGATCTAAAAATGTTGGCTCTTTTACTCATCGTATATGCAACTTTAGCACCAGTGTGTATATCAAAATCTTATCAACTACTCTTTTTCTTTAACTACAAAATTTAGATAAAAAGATTAATCACCACTTGTATGGAGTCGAACGAAAGCACACCTATATATATATATATATATATATATAGCCTTCAGCAAATTCATATCAAATAAAGACAACTACTTTCTAAAAAACAAATTGCATCAACCTGCAAAGATGATTCATGCACGGATGGTCTTTATTTCATTTTTTTTAAAGACAGATAAACTCAGCTCTTACGTCAATGCCATCTACAATGGTAGGAATCACTTGCCCCAGCGATTTTGACAGGCTTGGCTATATACATATTAAGTTAATGAAAATTACAGTAGGATATATAAATCCTTCAAAACCATTGTGGGGCTGCATATATAATTATGATTAATTAATTAATTACGATGTGATGTAGTAACAGAACTAGACGGGTAACCAAATGACAAATTCAGTATTCTCAATTCTGAAATCAATTAGTTTGCTAGTAACTGAACATTTTTGGTTTTTATTTTTTTTCTTGTAACGATCCAAATAATTTCAGATGATTGAGTTAGAGGCTTGAGGAGCAGGTTCTTAATATATAGAAAGTTTTGGGATGATTCACATAACCAGAGTGGCAAGCAGTTTCTTGTTGCTCAACTCCTTCCTTTATTTCTTTCTTTTTTAATGGTCAGGGGCCTTTTGATTTTGTTTGTATATGCAAATAATTAAAGATAAGATAGATAAAAAAGATGGGCACTTTGGCTTGTCATTTGATCAAACGAACATTGATATGGCCTCATGATTGAGCCTTTTCAAAGGAAAGTTAAAAAAAGAAAAATATTCGAATCCTCAGATTTAATTTACTGTATGGACTTACTATGCGCATGCCAATCGCTTTCTGCCCTTCTTTCAAATGCGTTTTTGATTGATTCATCATTATTTGTTAGGAAAACCCCCTTTTTTTTCCTCTTGTTTTTTCACGATGCAAGCTTTTTGGCTAAGAAAAAAAATTGTAAAGATTGCGTGAAATTCATGAAAATAAATTTAAGAAAAAAAGGGGGGAAATGTGTAGCCTATTCAATGTTTATGCTGATAAATTTATTACTTCACTTTCTCCACAGATTTCTATAGCCTATTTCAGAATATGAAACTGTTAACAAATTTAAAGAACTCGAAGCCATGTAAAATTTCCAAGGGAAAAAAAAAAAAAGATAGGATCAATCTTTTTATACATCAAATGACTGTCTCATGTTCTCAGTGATCTGTTGAGATCGTCTTTCTCTATTAGCTATCCACTGAACTGTTCTTTTCGCAATAGGCAACCAAAGCCTCCTCAGCTCTTCCTCGTTTCTATTGTTTCCACCAGAAAAAGACTCCTTAATTGTGTTCTTGATACTCAGATTTCTAAATCTTGAAAGAGCGGTGATTTCAGATACTGATCTTCTGCCTGCTGAACTCATAATACTTGATGTGTTGCTACTTGAATCTGATGTAGAAGGAAATGAATTTGTAGGGTACTTGTTAATAGTGCTGAACTTGCTTTCAAACAATCTCTTCATCCCTATTTCTTCCTTGATCTTTAATTTTTGGCCATCTTCTTTGGTTCTTGTAGTTGTAAATTGCTCTTCATTTAATTCCAGACTAGAGAACCTATTGCTTGACATATCTTGAAGCATCTCCTTGCTCAAGAACATCAAGTCAGAAGAACTCACACTGCTCCATCTATTCTTGAGGACAACATCAGATATGATAATCTTATGATTGAACTTATGCAATATTTCTTGATCATGATCACCATCAGCTTCTTGGATCAATGCTTCTTCATCATCCTTGCTAATAACCTTATCGACCTTTCGGAAACTGCTTCCAATGCTAAATCTTGAAGACCCTTGACGGTTTTCCTCTCTTTGGACGAATAGCTCTAGGTTCGAGTCCTCCGGAATCTCCAATTGATTCCCCAACAATCGCAAGCTGTTCGAGTATGCAAGGATGGCTGGGTCCTCAGCAGTGATCTTGCATCTGCAAAGAGGGCAGCTTGAATGTTTTTCAAGCCATTGATCAACACAATTAATGTGAAAGGCATGTTTGCATTTAGGCAGCAAGCGAAGAACTTCTATTTCTTCGAATTTCGATAGGCAGACTGCACATTCAAGTCCTTCTCTCGATCCTTTCAATGAAGAGAATCTGAAGAAAGGAAGTGATTCTATCACTGTCTTATCAATTCCAGAGTATCTTGATCCTGATCGAACTAGTGCAGGAAGATTCTGTGGATCACCTTGAACTGAAGCGCCTCTATGACAGAATTTTGCATAGACAAGAAGGATAAAAGTAAGTGAAAACATTATGCAAAGAATTCCGATAACAACAGAAAGACTTGGTTGAAAATTAGAGACAGCATCTTGAGAAGATCCACCTCCAACTGCATTAAACTGTGCTTCAACAGGGAAGAACAACACAAGAAGGAGATGTACAAGGAGCAGAATTAAGCGAATCATCGGAACATCAAGAAGTT
>CATIWR010019937.1:0-11560 GCA_949677035.1 Omphalea diandra | reverse complement strand
CTTAACAATAGGGATTGATAAGTTCTAATGTTTTGAGTGAGTGTTATTTTGCAAATTATAAGATTTATCTTTATTAAAAGTTGGATGAAAATCCAAATCTCCATCTTTTAAAAGAACATCCAAAATCACAGTCAGTATCCCTTAAATTGTGATTGCGACACTACTATTAGGATAGATGGAGCTAGGGCAGAGGGATTTACGGGCAAATTCGCAGCTGTGACTCAGCAAAAGGAGCATTGGTTGATTAACAGAAGCATTCGCAATGGCTTTCGCATTAGAGGTCGCGACCACATATTTAATAATGACAAAAAAGGGAACCAAAGCCATAACCACAACATGCCAAGTGTTCAAGGCAACAGATGGAAATTAAAAATCACGAGGATGAAGATTTGATCATAACTGCGACTCAAGAAGTTGTAGTTTCCTCACCAAACATAGGATTTGTAGTCTAAGTCATGCCTAAGACAAAGCTAGCTCGTGACTACGATTTTTAAGTATTTGGTTAAACACAACTATATTTCTTGGACAACCAATGGATGGACATGTAGACTAGCCATTAGACACAGAATGAGGTTCTCTACCATGATTTTCAGCTCTTCAGTGCAAATTCAAAATTTGCGATCATGAAATTAGAGTAGCGACTGTGACTTCCACCTGACAAGCATTTAATGCAAAATCTGCCCATCACAACTTGGGAATTTTTTGATAGTTTTTGAGTAACGTCTTTTTGGTGGATGTAGCTATGAATACTCCACCAAACTCATGTAAATGTAAGAGAATTCAACTAATTATAACCAAACTCTTCCCAATTTGCTACTCATTTTCTTTTACTACTTTTTATATATTGTTAATTATTTGGTGTGAGTAATAAACACCTTTGTAAGTAGGTTAAGAGTTAGCATAGATTCTAAAACTCTTGTAAGAGGTTGAAGTGTGAGACTATCCAAAACACTTGTGAGAGTTTTTTGTGTGAGTTTAAAAACACATTATATATGGGTTTTATGTGAGCCATAAAACACAAGTTGTATAAGTTAGGTGTGAGCTTGAAAACACTAAGTTAGTTGAGTGAAATACCAATTTGTAAAGAATTGAGGAGTGGATGTAGGGTTTATTAACACTCGAACCACTATAAACTTATGGTGTTGATTTTTCTCTTTTCCACCTTAACTTCTTAAACACCTTAACCTCCCTTTTAATTTTAAATCAGCTATCAATTAAACCTCCCTTCTTGGTGCACTAGGCCAACAAATGGTGTCGGAGCCAAATCTTACTCTAAAGCTTAATTATTAGAGTAAAGATCATGGAACAAGAAGGAATCCATCCTCACCTTAAGCCATATTTTGATAGAGTAGACTATATTCATTAGAAGTATAGGATGAAAATCTATCTAGATAGTGATGTGGTAGACCTCTGTGATATTATTGCAAAGGAATGGAAGCCACCAAATAAAGTAGTAGATAGAAGTGAGGAGTTGATCCCTAAAGAGGAGTGGGTTGAAGCACATAAGAGATCCAATGGTAGAAATAAAAGAGTCATGGCAATCCTTCTAAGTTCTCTCTCAAGAGAAGAAATTGGAAAGGTCCAATATTGCCTTACTACTCATGGTATTTGAAAGGCCTTTGAGAATTATCATGAGGGCACCACTTTAGTGAAATCTAGCCGACTTGAGATGTATGTGATATAGTGAGAGCTATTTATGATGAAAGAGGAAGAAAGCACTACAAACATGACAAATAGACTCCTTGTAATTGCTGCCGATATGAAGAAGTTTGGGAGAATTCTCACTAATCATGAGGTAACTTTTAAAATTATGAAATCTCTACCTCTTAAAAAATTTGGTACAATGGTGTGTAATATCCAAGAGTCTGACTCAGAGATAGGAAAGGTGTTAATAGATGTCCTAATAGGTAAACTTTTAACTCATGAGTTAGCCTTGAAAAAGGGTAAAGAAATGAAGAGAATGAGAGGTTAAGGAGAGAAATCTGAAAAACTAGAAAAGAGGACCTTGGCACTCAAATCTTTATTAAAAGAGAAGGAAGTAGAAGTAGCCTCAAGTGAAGTGAAAAGTGACAAGGAGGATGAGGAGATTGCAATGCTTTCAAGAAGAACTAAGTAGCTTATTAGAAGAAGGAAAGAAAGAAAGAACTTCAAGAAAGTAACTCCAATCCCAAAGAAAGATCAACTGATGTCACTGGCTATGAAAGTGGCAACCAAGGCCACATCAAATATGACTGCCCCAAGTTGAAGAAGAAGAAGAAGAAGAAAGGGGACAAATAAAAAAGAAAAAGCTTCAAAGCCACTTAGGATGATAGCTCAAGTGAAGAAGATGAAGAGGAAGAGGTTACAAACCTATGCTTCATGGCTCAAAAGGATTCATCTAATGAGGTAAGCTCTTCACCTCATTCTTATTCTAAATTTGATGAATTAGATGATGTGGATGATGAGCTTTTAGAGGTTCTCACCATGAAATGTGACAAACATAAGTCATAAATGAAAATTTTCAAGAAGAAGTGCACTAAATTAAAGGATGAATTCAAATCCTTAAATAGTCTTATAAGTGAATTGAGGGCTTCAAATGAAGGACTCAAGAAGTCTATGAAGAGTCTATCCAAGTTATCTTCATCTCTAACTTCATTTTAAGAAAACAAAATGACTTATTGAAAGGTGAAGTCATTAGGACCTCCCTTAGTTAGTCATGGTCTAGGCTTTAATGGAGACTCCTATTCCTTACCTTTACTTACAATATTCATCAAGGCCTCAACACCTCAAACTTCAAGTATTGAGATTGTTGGAAAGAAAAGTGCTCAAAGCACTAAACGACCATTGTCCAAGGGAAAAGGAAAGGTGCAACAAGGCTCAAGGCCCATTTCTAAGAAGGCCAATCATGCATGCATGTACAATAAAAGGCATGCTCATTCAAAGACAAATAAAAAATCTAGTCCTACACCTATCCATGTATATTTATGCTCACACACACATTATGTTGGTATGAGGAAATTCCCTATTCATACCAAGCTAATATATAGGAGAAAGACACATAGATCTAAACTCTAATGCCACTATTGCATAAAGTATGGACACATAAATGTTTATTGCTACATTAGGAAGGTACACCTCAAGTTAGAGGATCCTTCAAAACCTAACCCCTAGGGCTAAGTATGCTTGGGTACCAAAGCAAAGATGATTTATTTGTGTTGTGTAGGGGTGTTTGGTAGCCACAAATGAAGCAAATGATTGGCATATGGACGACGAATGCTCAAAGCACATGACGAGCAATTGAAAGCTATTCATGGCCCTAAAGGAAAAGGAAGGTGGCAATGTCACTTTTGGAAACAATACCAATGGTATGGTAATTGGCATTGGGACCATTAGTAAGAATGGTTGTTCTTTAATTAATGATGTTTTACTTATTGGTGGCTTACAACATAACTTGCTTAGTGTAAGTTAATTATGTGACAAAGGTAGTAAAGTCACTTTTGACCCTAGAAAATGCCAAGTTACCACTTTGGTGTATAAAAAGGTAGTCTTCAAGGGTGAAAGGAAGGGTAATACTTGCCTAATTGACTTAGACAATTTGGCTAACCAATCCTTTAAATGTCTTATGTCTTTTAGTAATGAAGCTTAGTTATGGCATAGAAGACTTGGACATGCTAGCATGGAGCTCTTACAAAGCTTATCAAAGGGAAAGCTAGTGGAAGGTGTTCCCAAGCTAAGATTCTCTAGAGACAAGACATGTGGTCCTTGCTAAATAAGGAAGCAACAACAATCTTCCTTTAAAGTAAAGAATATTGTAAGTACATCTAGACCTCTTTAATTAATTCATATGGACTTGAGAGGACCTACTAAGAGTGTTAGATAAGATGGAAAACATTATGCACTAGTCCTAATTGATGATTACTCTAGGTTTTCTTAGGTTTCCTTTCTAGCTCATAAGCATGATACTTTTGATGTTTTTAAAAGTTTTGCAAAAGGAATAAAAATGAAAAGCGTTACTTCATTTCTTCCATAAGAAGTGACCATGGAAAAGAATTTCAAAATGAGTCTTTTGAATCTTATTAACTAGAGAATAAGATTTTCCATAATACTTCAACTCCTAGAATACCACAATAAAATGGTGTTATAAAAAGAAAAAATAGGACACTAGTAGAGATGGCTAGAACTATGCTTAGTGGGTATTCATTGCCAAATTACTTTTGGGTCGAAGCTATCAATACTTCGTGTTATATTGTAAATCAGGTTTTCAAAAGACCCATTCTTAATAAAACTTCTTATGAGCTATGGAATGATAGAAAGCTTAAGTTAGTATACCTAAAAGTTTTTGGATGTAAGTGATATATCTTGAACACCAAGGATAATCTTGGAAAATTTGATTCAAAAACTAATGAAGGCATCTTCTTAGGTTATTCCACTGCTAGTAAAGCCTATAAGGTCTTTAATAAAAGTTTAATGGTTGTTAAAGAGTCTATGAATATTGTGTTTGATGAATCTAGTAAGCTTAATCTTAGGAAAGGTTTTTTGGTTAATGATATTATAAGTGACTTTAAGAAATTGGATTTGGAAGATACTACAAAAGAAAAGGATGAGGGCCATGATGAAAGCAAATCATCAAAAAAAGATAAAGACAATCAACATCAACAAGTGAAATGACCAAACCAAGATCTTCCCAAAGATTGGAGATTTTTTAAGCATCACCCCAAGGACTTAATCATTGGTGATACTTCAAATGATGTAAGTACTAGATCTCAACTCAATACTTTAGGAAATAATCTTGCTTTTGTTTTTCAATTTGAGCAAAAATCTATTGATGAGGCTCTTGATGATGAGAGTTGGGTGATTGTTATGTAAGAGGAACTCAACCAATTTGAGAGAAACAATGTGGAAACTTATTCCTAGGCCTAGGAAACACTTAATTGTAGGTTGCAAATGGGTGTTTAGAAGTAAATTAGATGAGCAAGGTTTTGTCACTAGGAATAAAGCTAGATTGGTTGCTAAGGGTTACAACTAAGAGGAATGCATTAACTATGATGAAACCTATGCCCCCGTAGCAAGGTTATAGGCCATTAGGATTCTTTTGGCATATAGATGTCACATGAATTTCAAATTATTTCAAATGGATGTCAAAAGTGCTTTTCTAAATGGTGTTATTGAGGAGGAAGTTTATGTTGAACAATCTCCTGGTTTTGAATCACATACTTTTCCAAATTATGTTTTTAAATTGAATAGAGCATTGTATGGTTTGAAATAAGCTCCAAGAGCTTGGTATGAAAGACTTAATTCTTTTCTATTGCAAAATGATTTGGGAAAGAGAATGGTTGACACAACTTTATTTGTCAAAAGGCACAATCATGACACACTAATAATGCAAATTTATGTTAATGATATCATTTTTAGTGTTACTAATGAATCTTTTTGTGAGGATTTTGCTAAGTGTATGACTAGGAAATTTGAGATGAGCATGATGGGAGAGCTCAAGTTTTTCCTTGGTCTACGAATCAAGCAAACCAAAGAAGGGATATTCATCAACCAAGCCAAATACATAAAGGACATTCTCAAGAAATTTGACATAGAAGGATGTAAAGTAGAAAAAATACTAATGAGTGCTACCATCAAATTGGATAATGACAAATAAGGTAAGTCAGTTAATGAGAAGAGATATAAAGGTGTGATTAGTTCTCTACTTTATCTTACCACTTTTAGACCTGATATAATGTTTAGTGTATGCATATGTGCTGAGTTTCAATCTTGTCCCAAAGAATCTCATTTGAATGCTGTTAAAAGGATTTTCAAATATCTACATGGCACATAACATTTAGGTTTATGGTATCCTAGAGATTCTTCATTTAGCTTCATAGGTTTTTCAAATGCAGATTTTGTTGGTAGTCTTCTAGATAGAAAGAGCACTTCTGAAACTTGCCAATTTATAGGAGAGTGTTTAGTCTATTAGTTTAGTAAGAAATAAGTTTTGGTTGCCTTATTCACTGTCGAAGCTTAATATGTAGCTGCAGGTTATTGTTGCACCTAAGTTCTTTGGATAAAACAATAATTAAAGGATTATGATAAAGTTTAATATCACATTCCCATTAAATGTGACAATACTAGTGCAATAAATCTTTCCAAATATCCCATCCAACATTCTATAAGCAAACATATAGACATTAGACATCATTTTCTTAAAGATCATGTCCAAAATGGTGATGTAGTGTTAGAATTTATAAACACAAATCATCAACTTGCGAACATTTTCACAAAGCCTCTCAATGAAGAAAGGATGAACTTCATTAAGAGAGAATTGAAAATGCTTGATTAAAGCTCCCTGAAGTGGAATATGGATCTCTCTAGAATGCTTTTTATCTGTTACATAATTTCTTGATTGAATGATTACTATGGATGTTGCATGTGATATTTATCTCTTTGGATGTCCAAATTTTATGTCCAATTGTGCCTCTCTATGCCAATTTGCATAAATTGGACATCAATATATTAAGTGGATCATAACTTAGATAGTCAAGTCTTATCTTTTCTTAGTTATATTTTTTTGACTTGCAATCCACGATCACTATTCCTTAGTTCACGGTCATGAATTATAATTACTCTTCATTTGGCCGTCAACCATCAATTTACAATCATGATTTTCAATCTCTGTGATGAATTTGTTTAAATTTTAAATCTTTTGACCATTGAACATGCCATTTCCTGAGGATTTTTTGTCTGTTACTTACATTTTTTAGATTTAGTGGTCGTGACTATGGGTAATTGCCAACCAATTGCACTCCTTCATTTAATTCATTTTTTTTAATCATTTTTTAGCCATTTTCACACCCTTTCCTAGCCTATATAAACCCTTCAAACAATGTTTCTATTCATTTCGACCAAATATCTTCATCTCTCTTCTTCCTTGATCTTAAAACCTTCACATGTTTTTTCATTCACAAATGGCCCCTAAGAAAGCTTCAAGAGCATAGAAGGGAAAGGTAATGGCACAACCTTCTGGACCACCAACCCTACACTTAATGAAAGGAATAAAAAAAAAGGAGAAAGACCGCTACAAGGAAAACACCTTCAAGATCATTTTACCGAATAAAATTCCTTCCACTTTCCTTCTTGAGTCACTGGGAATCAAAGATAAGATCAATACATTTCTTTCAAACTTAGGATGGAATGAATTCATATTTCATGACGAGCCTGGATATGAGGAAATAATGTCAAAATTCATATGTATCGTGACTCAAAGTCAGAGAGTAGAATCTCGCACTGACCAATATGGATTAGTATTTCATGTTTTTGGAGACCCTTTTTTCATCACCTTCGAATAACTATCTAACCTGTTCAATCTTCAAGTAAGAGACGACATTTTGTTCATCATCTCCGCTCTTGATGTCATATATTCTAAGTTTTGGCCTGAAATTTCCATCTAGACCAAACATGACCCCAAAACCTCTTTAGCCAAATACATTTGAATGCTCCCTTTTTGGTTACTTCATCATATCATCACCTTCTCTGCTAACGTAAGAGGTGATGGTAATGAAAAGGTATCCTAAAAGGATCTTGCTTTCTTTTTCTGCCTTGCTAAAAATAAACCCATACATACTAGTCATTATCTTGTAGATCAATTGATCCACATGAGCACTAAGCCTAAGAGTCAGTTTTTTCTTCCTTCCCATGTCACTGCTATCAATAGATATGTAGGGCTCTTAATGAGGAAAACAAAAAATTCCTCACTAAGAAGCTTCTCGCTTTCCAAAATTTTTTGGACCTCCCCTACCTCATCAATGCAAAAGCCCTTCACCCCAACTCTTACATATACATTTTAACTACTTTTGGAGCTAAGAAATTAGAATCTTCCTAAGCTTCCAAAAGAAAAAGTTTGTCATTAAAAAGGGAGCCTAACCTATTCTACCTCCCTAACCTAAGCCCAAAACTAAAATCAATAAGAAATTGGACACAATGATGAGGATGCTAAAGAGATTATTTCTACTCCTCTCCCACCTACATAGTGACTTGATGGACTTACAGGAGAAAGTAAGTGTTCTTCCCTGCCATCTTCTAGATTTTGAGGATTGGGAGAACACACTTAAGGAGGAGGACAACTAAAAGGTTGAAGAGGGTGATGAAGCTGAATGTGGAGGAGATAATGAAGAATTGAATGATTCTAGAGATGATAACAGTTTAACTATCTTTTAGTTTGTACTTAGGGTTTCTTTTTATGTTTTTTAAGATCTTAATGTAAAGCTGTTGATCCCATAATTTATTAAATAAATAAAGATGTTTGTTTTGTAATTCATTGTCTTAATTGTTATGTGATTGCAACTTATATATTATCTTTGTTAATTTTGTTCTTTATGTTTACTCTATCTCAATTTATGCACTTCTTTTACTTTCTACTACTTACCCTCCTTTTGATCTTGCCAAAGAGGGAGAGAATAACATTGAAAGAAAATGAGTTTTATATATAAGAAAAGCATAAGTTGACGGGAAGTAAGTTCTATCTAAGAATTTTACTTAGAATTATTTGATCATTGACTAAAATCTTTCGATTATTCTTTGATTATTTGATCATTCACCATTCCAACTTCATAACGTATGCATTTATTTTTCTTTAGGATCAATCTAAGTTGTCAAAATAAAAAATGGGGGAGATTGTTGGACTAGGTTGGTTAAATCCATGTTATAAGTCTCTTTTGATCTTGACAATGGAGATTGATCAGTTTTAATATTTTGAATAAGTGTTATTTTATAGATTATAAGATTTGTCTTCATTAGAAGTTGGATGGAAATCTAAATCTCCATCTTTTAGAAGAACATCCAAAATCGCTATCAGTATCTACAAAATCGTGATCGCGACATTGCTATTAGGATGGATAGAGCTAGAGTAGAGGGATTCACAGGCGAATTCATAGCAGCGACTCAACTGAAAGAGCATTGGTTGATTCATGGAAGAATTCACAATGGCTTTCACATTAGAAGTCGTGACAATGAATTTCGTAATGACAAAGAAGGGAACCAAAGCCACAGCCACAACATGCCAAGTGTCTAAGGCAAATGTTCAAAATCAAAAATTAGGAGGGTGAAGATTTAGTCCTAACCACGATTTAAAAAGTTGTAGTTTCCTCACCAAACAGAGGAATTTGTGGCCTAAGTTATGCCCAATACAAAGCTAGCTCGCGACCACGACTTTTAAGTAGTTGGTTGAACACAACAACTATATTTCTTAGATAACCAATGGATGAAGGACACATGAACTAGCCATTAGACACAGAGCAGGGTTCTCTATTTTTAGCTTTTTAGTGCAAATTAAAAATTCACGATGGCAAAATTAGAGTTGCGACTGTGACTTCTGCCTGACAAGCATTTAATGCAAAATCTGACTAGCACAACTTGGAGATTTTGGGATAGTTTTTGAGTAACATCTTTTTGGCGGATATGGGCTATAAATACTTCACCAAACTGATGTAAATAAAAGAGAATTCAATTAATTGTAACTAAACTCTTACCAATTTGCTACTCGTTTTCTTACTCTTTTTTATGTATTATTAATTGTTTGGTGTGAATAATAAACACTTTTGTAAGTAGGTTTAGAGTTAGCCTAGATTCTAAAACTCTTGCAAGAGGTTGAAGTTTGAGCCTATCCAAAACACTTGTGAGAGGTTTTTGTGTGAGCTTAAAAACATATTGTGTAAGGTTTTTGTGTGAGCCATAAAAAAGGGTTTTGTGGGAGCCATAAAACACAAGTTGTGTAAGTTGGGTATGAACTTGAAAACACCAAGTTAGTAGAGTGAAATACTCAATTATGAAGAACTAAGGAGTGAACGTAGGGTTTGTTAACACCCTAACCACTATAAACTTCTTGTGTTGATTCTTCTCTTCTCTATCTTAACTTCTTAAACACCTTAACCTTCCTTTTCAATTAGCCACCAATTCAACCCCCCTTCTTGGTGCACTAGGCCAACAAAGTTAGAGGCAATCTCAGAGGAGGTAGATCAACTCATTTGAATGGAGCTAATTAGAGAATTCTACTACTTTAAGTGGTTATCCAATATGGCTCAAGTCAAAATTGCTAATAAGAAATAAAACATATGCATAAACTATACTAACTTCAACAAAATTATGCTATAAGATAATTATCCATTATTTAACATCAAATATGTTGGCCTAGTGCAACAAGAAGGGGTGTTAAATTGGTGGCTATTTTTAAAATTATGAAAGTGAGTTCAAGTGTTTTGAAGGTGAAAAAGAAGATGAGAAGAAATAACACAAAGGTTTATAGTGGTTCAGGTATTAAAAACCCTATGTCCACTCCCCAATTCTTCACAATTAGGTATTTTACTTCAATAAACTGGTATTTCCAAGCTCATACCAAACTTCTACAACTTGTATTTATGGCTCACATAATAACCTTACAACTTCTGTTTTCTAAGCTCACACAATAACCTCTCTCAAGTGTTTTGTATAGGCTCACACTTTAACCTCTTACAAGAGTTTTGAATCTAGGCTAACTCTCAACCTCTTACAATGGCGTTTATCGCTCATACCTAATAATTAATAACACATAAATGAGAATGAAAGAATGAGTAGCAAATTTGTAAAAGTTTGGTTACAAATAAATGAATTCTCTTGCATTTACATATGTTTGGTGGAGTATTTATAGCCCATATCCACCAAGAGATGTTATTCTAAAACTATCAATAAATCTCTAAGTTGTGTTAGGTAGATTTGGCATTAAATGCTTATCAGGCGAAAGTCATGGCCGCTAGTACTATTTCACGATCGCAAATTTCCAATTTGCACTGAAGAGCCAAAAATTTTAGTAGAGAACCCCGTCTTGTGTCTAACGACTAGTCCACGTGTCAGTTGCTCATTAGTTATCTAGGAAATGTAGTCATTATGTTTTACCTACTTCTTAAAAGTCACAATTGTGAGTTGCCTTTGCCTTGGGTGGGACTGAGACTGCGAATTCCTCTGTTTAAAGAGGAAATTACATCTTCTTAAGTCACGGTCATGACCATAAATTTGCCCTCGTGATTTTTGATCTTTAACAGATACCTTGGACACTTGGCATGTTGTGGCTGTGACTTTTGTTTCGTCCTTTGTCACTATGAAAGTCGTAATCACGAATCTAGACTTAATACCCACTGCAAATTCCTCTGCGACTTAAGCTCACTTTCTTCGGCTAGGTTGCGGCTGCAAATTTGCCTATAAATTTCTCTAGCCTAAGTTTATCCATCCTTATGACTGATTTGCAGTCACGATCTAGGATAAACATACTACAAATTTGGATGAACTTTTTAATGTTGGAGATTTTAAATTCCATCCAACTTTAAATGAAAAAACTAAATTAGAATATGCAAAACAACACTTAATAAGAGTATTAGAACTGATCAATCTTTATTGTTAAGAACAAGAAAGGTTCATGACTTATGTTTAACCAACCTAGATTGATCTTATGGAAAGTCAAATGCATGAGTTATGAAGTTGGGATGGTTAATGATGAAATGCTCAATGATTGTTTAAAGAAATTCTAGTCAATGGTTTAGTCGGACTTTTGACTCGAGTTCTCTCCATC
>CATIWR010019936.1:0-11691 GCA_949677035.1 Omphalea diandra | reverse complement strand
ATTAATTAGAAAATTTAAAAGGAATTATTAATAGAAATTTAAAAGGAATTATTAAGGATTAATTTGAAAAATAATTAATTCATTTATTTATTTAGTTATGAGGAATTTATTGGTAATTAAGAAATTAATTTTACTATATATATATATATTTATTTATTTGGTATATCAATCATAAATTAAGTTTAATTTTATGTTATATTATTCTTAATTATGAAATGTGATGCTCATTTAATTATTATTTTATAATATACACTAATTTGTATAAATTAAGAAAATTGTTAATCCATGATGATGAGTTGTGATATTAATTTGTGATGAATAGTTGTGATAGAAGTGTGTTTTCATGTAAGTTCTTTCATAGTATTTGGGTTATTTTTGGTGAAATATAAAAATGTTTTTTTTTTTCAGGGACGTGAATTATATACCTCATATTGAGGTTTGGTAAGTTCTGGTTATGTTGAAATTTCGTTAGTATTTTAGGCGTAAACCTTAGAAACCCGTTTACTAAATTACTCATATCAAGTGTGAATAATTCACTAAATTGTCCTATAGGATAGTTTGAAAATGCATTCTTTGACTAAACTCGTGACATGAGTATGAATTTTCATATATGATATTGTTCTCCATGTGCATATTGAGATATGTGCAAATTAATATGATATGAAACTTGTGATAAAACGTCTATGGCATTTGTTTATACATGTTTTATGTCATGCACTTGGAGAACTATGGGGACATACTGTCAAAATTTATATAAGTTCATTGAGATGATAAACAATGCATTTTCGAATGGGTTAGGTTTAAACCTTAAAAATAAATGAAATTGAATAAATCTTTGGCATGATATTACAAACGTGAAACATAATGATATTTGTTTGTTGGTAACGTAATTTTATGTACAAAACAATGGGTTCTAATCATGAGTGGATGTACCATAGGCTAATTGATGGATTCTTAAATCTAGAATTTTTAGAGGGTATGGAAACTTTTATAATGTTTTCCTGCATCCATCCAAAACATATGGATAAGAATAATATAAGGTGTCCTGTAATCATAGGAGGTGTCAAAATCGACAATATGATGAAGTTGAAATTGTTAGGTACCATATGGCTAAATATGGATTTGGTCTTAGATATTATCAATGGTCTAGACATGGTGAACCATATGTGAGGGCAAATTTAGGAACATCAATTGATGTGGAAGAAACAAACTTTCCATCTGTTATAAATTATGAATCTCATAATACTTACTATGAAATGGTATTTGATGTAACTTGTCCATCATTTCATGAAAGTGATGTAGAAGAAGCAATAAATATTGAAGCGTAATAATTTTATAATATGTTGTAGGCTACAGATAAAGAAATATGGCTTGGATGTAGTACCCATTCACAGTTATTAGTAATTGCTCAATTGTTGAACATTAAGGTTGAACATCATATGTCTAAAAGGTGTTATGATGATATGTGCCAATTAATGTAAGAGTTGTTACCGACTGATAATGTTATGACTAAGGACTACTATAGCAAGAAGAAATTGGTACAAGGAATGAGTTTACTTATGGAAAAGATTCATTGTTTTAAGAATGGTTTATGCTTTATTGGGCAGAAGATAGTGAGTTGATTAGTTACAAGTTTTATGCATTTTTGCTTTGTAAGCCATATAGTGTTGGAAGTTTTAAGTGAAAATCTACAGTTCCTTATAAGAAAATGTATTATTTTCTACTCACTCCAAGATTACAAAGGTTGTATTCATCAAAAGCCACGACTAAAAATATGAGATGGCATGTCGAGCATATTGAAGAAGAAGATGGCATGAAGAGGCAGTGTTCAGACTCAAAAGCGTCGAAGCATTTCAATAAGATGCATCCGACATTTGTAGCTGAATGTAGGAATGTAGGACTTAGACTTTGCACACAAGGGTTTCAACCATTTGGTTAGTCAGGATAACAATATTCATCTTGACTTGTATAGTCATTTCATACAATTTGCCACCATGGATGTGTATCAAAGAAGAATATATGTTTTTAACTAAGATTGTTTCAAGACCCAAGAATCCAAAGGAGAAGTTGGATGTATTCTTGTAACCATTTACTGAAGAGATGAATAAGTTATGGGAAGTTGGGGTGCAAACCTACAATGTGTCAAAGAAGTAGAATTTTCAACTATGTTTTACATTGATATGGATAATTAGTGCTTTTCCTACATATTCTACATTGTCAGGGTAGAGTACAACAAAGGAGTTGGCATGTCTTTATTGCACGGACAACTGACATGCTTTTACTTTACCAAGATGGTGTAAGACATCGTGGTTTGACAACCAACTCAAATTTTTACCTGATGATCATCCATTTCAGAGGAACAAAACATCCTTTCTTAAAAATTGAATTTTGACTACCACTGGACCATCGATCCGATCTGGATATGAAATATTAGCATAGATAGTGAAATGGGGGTTATAGAAGATCAGTGATATCAATGGTCGTGTAGCGAATGGACCGATTTCAAAAGTAACTGGCCAGAGGAAATGAAACATATTTTGGGATCTACCATATTGGAAAACTAATCTTATTAGGCATAATTTAGATGTGAAGCTCATTGAGAATAATGTTTTTGATAATTCATTTAATATGGTGATGAATATAGAAGGAAAAACCAAAGATAATGCCACAATAAGGGAAGACTTGAAATAATTTTGTTGGAGATCATAATTAGATCATGATCTCATAATTGAAAAATATCCTAAAGCCTATTACACTATCAACAAATGGGGAAAAATGGTTCTATACGAATGGGTTAAAAGAATATGATTTCCAAATAGATGTGTCTCAAATATGGGTAGACATGTGAATATGTAAAAACTTAAGTTGTTGGGAAGAAAAGCCACGATTGTCATGTGTTCATGAAATGGTTGATACCAATTGCATTTCAGGAATTGCTTTCAACACATGTTTGGCAAGTGCTAATGGAGTTTAGCCTTTTCTTTAAGGATTTAACTTTAACTATTATATGTATGGATGATATGAGGTGGCTAGATGAAGAGATTCTTGTTATTTTATGTAAGCTTGAACACATATTTCCCCCAAGCTTTTTTGATTGTATGAAACATCTCCCTATTCATCTTTCATATGAAGCAAGAATTGCAAAACTAGATCAATATCGATGGATGTATCCATTTAACAGTTAAAAAATAATGTGTAAAATAAAGCTTAGGTTGAAGGTTCGATATGCAATGCATATTTGATTGAAAAGGCTTCAGCTTTTTATGCGCACCACTTTGAGCCCTACATTAATACACGACATCAAAAAGTCCTTCAAAATAATGATGAATGTAGAGGGGATTATGAATAATATGATGGGATACTTAGTACATTCAAACATGGAGGTCACCTATTAGGGGGTTCAAAATAAGAATGTCAACTGACAAAGAACATCATGCTGCATAAGTATATTTTACTTATAAGGAAGTAACACCTTTTATTAAGTATTCATCTCTATTTCTATTTAACAGTGATAATAAGGAATTACACTTGTATATACTAATGTCAGTGGTTTTCTATATATGGTGTTAAGAATTTTACGTATCAAAGTTACAACAATGTTACATAACAATTGTTGATAATCAGGTTGATGCATATATGAAGAATGATTTTTCTATTTGGTTCAATCAATATATGAGTATATAAATGTATGATAAACTTGAAATTTTCAAGTTAGTGACTCGTAATTTCAAGTTGGTGTATCACAATTTAATGCTTAATTATTGAATTGATATAATTTTTAGGCACATAATTGATCAAATAGTGTTACCAACATTTTCACCAAGGATTTGGCAAAAGGTCCATTACATACTTTAAAGTTATATCATGGATATAATGTCAATGGTTATAAATTTCACCCCATAGCACATGGTTTTAATAGAGCAACAAATAATTGTGGGGTTTGCAAAAAGGCACAAATTATAATGTTGATGAGAGTGACTACTGCGGTCAATTAACTGAGGTTTTAGAGTTAGAATATCCTGCACTACCCTATAAGAGAACTTTTTATTCAACTACGAGTGGTTTGATCCTAGACCAAATGTTGGTATCATAGTTCATAAGCAATACAAACTTGTTAATGTGAATTATAAAAAAAGATTCAATAAGTATGAACCACTTATGCCTCATATCTTAGCTTAAAGTAGAACAAGAATGATTGGTGGACTATTTGCAAAATAAAAGCTAGATGTGTGGTAGAAGTTTCGATTGTCAACAGTGAACCTTTCCAAGATGATGACATAGAGATTCATAAAATTAACCTTCAAGTTCAAGAACAACAAATGAGCTTGATCGATACAACAGGTTCATTTATTGACATTGACAAGAGTGATAATGAGGACAATGCATTAGAAAATGAAGAATTAGGTGATGATGATGATGATGTTACTTTACATAACGTTGATAGTGATTAAAGGTAGTATTATCACAACTCCTTTTATAATTATTTTTATTATGTTGCTTACGTGTAACTGAATTTCTAAACAAACATATTTATATATTTCAAAGGATGCAAAGAAATAATTGATATTGTAGGAGTTGATCAAGATGAGGCACTACATGAGGTATTAATCGAGGCCAACATGATAGGCCTTCTTCTTCGACATCTTATGTACCACTGTCAGATTAACCTACTTCATCACTTTTAGCTCCATTAATTGTAGCATCATCTCCACATTCTTTGCCTCTATCACCTCTTTCACCATTCATTGTACCTACATAGTTGCCTACCTATGATACTTCTACTGCATCTGCAGCTGATCCTTCATTATCTCCTTGACCTAGGATATAGGTCATTAGTACAAGGTAGGTTGTTATAATCATTTCATACTATATATATATATATATATATTTGGTTATGCATTATGTAATTATGCATTTTGCTAGTTCAATCTCAGGAAATCGGTGTTCTGATCTCATTTCCTCAATTTTTAGGGAGCGTTTGGACCCTGAAGGCTATACTTGAAAGATGGTGTCAGCAGACACCAAGAATTTCACTAAGAGAAATTCAAGGTACAAATTAAATTTTTTTTACTTAAAACAATTTTAATTTATGTGCTCATATTTCATTTTCATATATTGTAGAAATATTTTTTTTGGGATGCCATTTTGGAGACCATGGTCAAGATTGCATGAAAGCATATAACAACTAGGAGATATTCAGATACTTTGTCCCACTGGAAACGTGGTAATAGGCCATAATGCATCTTCGAAGATATTTGTAATTCATAGAAGCAAAAATAGGATACACCATAATTTCAAGCTTGTTTTGCCCAAGCTTCTAGGAACAAATGCATAGAGTGTTCTGGTATTGGTATTGGTCTTTCCCACCATACAACTGATTCCAGATCATTCATTGAGCATGTCATGGATTTGGTAAACTTATCTTTTTTTTATTTAATTATTGAATGTTTCTACTAAAGTTATAAATTTTTTTTCAGAAGAAGGAACTAAAATGTCTGACCACAAATTATGAGGTTTTTAGGAAAACACATATTAAGAAGAGCGACAATCAATGTGTTGATAAAAAATCATAGGACACCATTGTGAGTTAAATAAAAATCACTGCAATATGTTTTTGTTTTCACAAAATTGCTATTATAATAACTTTAATTATAATTCATAATCATTATTCATATTTATCAGGCTCTGGTGTAGAAAGGTATTGTTGATGCTACTTCACATATACTAGAGGGTTTTATGGAAACTCAAGCTATTAACATTGACAAGGTGTACATGGATGTTGTTGGAGGATACAAGAAGAGCAGAGCGTACGAAATTAGCTCTAAGGCAACATCTAGTCATCCCCCTTCTTGAACTAGTCTTATTCAACCATATCACATATAACTCCAGATCTAGAATTGGTGTCATGCTTTAGGATGCAAGTTCAAGATGAGCTTCGAGGCGAGCTTCAGGAAGAGATTCAATGCGAGCTTGAGGTTTAGTTTTAGCATGAGTTTGGTCAGCGGTTTACTGCTATGCAACATAGCATGTAGTAGATGTTATCATCCATGTTAGCTAACATGTATTGTCAGATTCCACCTGCACCACCTTTGCCTCTAGAGGATGATTATTTTGTGCAACCAAAATGATCGAGACAAAGATAATTAGGTTTTTTTTTTATATATATTTATGTATCTTATATGTACAATTTTACTGTAAGCATAATATAATTTATTTTAATTTTTAATAAATAAATATTTTGTATATATTGTTTTCCTTTCAATATTAATTTTTAATAAAATTTCAAATTCAAATACAATAAAAAATAATAATATAAAAAATACAAATAAATATGTAGCGATGAAATACCGATGAAATATGGTTGGATTATGGACGAAATTGTAACAGATTAGCTATGGAAATTTGCCACATTAGCAACAAAATAACAATGCATATTTTCATCGCTAAGGTTAGCAAGGGAATAGGGACAAAAAATTTTGTCGTTATCCCCTCACTAATTTAGCGAGGGAAAATTATGTCGCTAAGCTTAGCGAGAGAATAGTGATGAAATTTTAGCAAGGGAAAATTTTATCACTATTGCCTCACTAAACTTAGTGAGGGATTAAGATTCCATCAGTAAGCCTTGGCGACGACCAATCTAGTGATGGATGCAATTTAATCGCTAGTTTATTGCTAAGTTATCTTAGAGATGAAATCTACCTCCTTAGCAACGAAAAATTGTGTCACTAAGCTGATAAATTTTTTTAGTATTAGGGATAAATTGGATGAGCAAGGTTTCATCATAAGAAACAAATCTAGATTGGTTGCAAAAAGTTACAACCAAGAGGAAGACATTAATTGTGATGAAAAATTTGCCCTTACTAAAAGAATAGAGGCCATTAGGATTCTTTTAACATTTGCAAGTCATATGAATTTCAAACATTTTCAAACAGATGTCAAAAGTTCTATCTTAAATGGTTTCATTGAGGAGGAAGTTTATATATAACAATCCCTTGGTTTGAGTCTTATGATTTTCCAAACCATGTTTTCAAATTGACTAAGGCCTTATATAGGTTGAAACAAGCTCCAAGATCTTGGTATGAAAGGCTTAATTCATTCCTTCATAAAAATTATTTTAAAAAAGGCAAGGTTGACACTACATTGTTTATGAAAAAGTATAATAAGGACATACATTATTCAAATTTATTTTGATGACATTATATTTAGTCTATTAATGAATCTCTTTATGAAGAGTTTGCTAGGTGTATGACTATAAAATTTGAGATAAGCATAATGGGTGAGCTCAAGTTCTTCCTTGGCCTTTAAATCAAACAAACCAAAGAGGGCATCTTCATTAGCCAAGCCAAGCACACAAAGGAACTACTTAAAAGGTTTAGGATGTATAGATGCAAAGTAGCTAGGACACCAAAGAGTGCATTAATAAAGCTTGAAAAAAAATGAATCGAGTAAGCCAATTAATGAAAAGAAGTATAGAGGTATGATTAGTTCTCTCCTCTATTTTATCACTTCTATATCTGATATTATGTATAGTGTTTACTTATGTACCAGATTTCAATCATGTTCTAAAGAGTCTCATTTGCATGCAGCTAAAAGAATTTTGAAATATCAACACGACACCATGCATTTAGGATTGTGGTATCCTAGGAATTCATCTTTTAGTCTTCTTGGATATTCAAATGTAGATTATGCAAGTAGTTTGTTAGATAGAAAGAGAATTTTCAAAACTTGCCACATTATTGGTGAATGTTTAGTTTCTTGGTTTAGCAAGAAATAAATTTAGGTTACCTTATCTACTATCAAAGCGAAATATATGGTGTCGAGTTGTTGTTGCACCCAAGTTCTTTGGATGAAATAATAACTCAAAGATTATGGCAAAGATATTGATCACATTCCCATCAAATGTGACAATACAGGTGTAATAAACCTTTGAAAGAATTCCATCTAACACCTATGAGCTAACACATTGACATTAGGCATTATTTTCTTAGAGATAATCTGCAAAATGATAACATGGTGTTAGAGTTGACTTACACTAACAACCAACTAATGGATATTTTTCACTAAACCCCTTAATAAAGAAAAGATTAACTTCATCAAAAGGGAACTTAGCATGCTTGATGGAGGCCCTATAGGGTGAAAATAGATCTTACTATATGCATGTAATATTGATTGCTCTTCGTTATTGAGTTTTTGATATGCTTGATGATTGATTGATTGACATATTATGGTGGTTGTGCTAGATGAGTCAATTTAATTTGCATTTGAGCTTTTCTATGTTCAATTGCATGAATTGATCATCAAAATATTGAATTGATCACACCTTATTTAAGCCATCTATTAAAAATTTTCTTTTTAAGCTTGTTGTCAAAAATGGCTTTTAAATCGCGATTAGGACTACAAGTTGCAGTCACTACTCTCAAGCCAGTTTCAAATTTCAAATCTTTTCTAATTCACGTTTAACACTTCTAGTCGCTACCATGAAATTTTGAATTTCAAAAGTCCTTGACCATTGAATTCACACCTTTTTTAGGATTTTTTGTTTGTTACTCACGTAATTTAGAATTTGCAATTGTGACACAAAAGTAATGGTTGTGACTTATGTGTAACCATTGAGTAATGACAATTCACCTCTCAAATGGCGTAACTTCCTTATGTTTTTTAAACCATTTTCTATTTACTAAAACCCCTTTTCTACCTATTTAAACCCTTTTAAAGCCTTCTTCTTCATTCTCTCTCTTTTTTTAATAAAAAATTAGACAAGGTCCTAAGGGTGATGAAGAGGAAATTCAAACTAGTCACTCATCTCTAGAGTGATCTTGTTCATTTTTAAGAGAAAAAGGGAATGAAGCCTTATTACCTTTTTTATTTTAAAAAGGATGACACATAAGAGGAGGAGGAAGGAAATTAAGAAGAAGAAGGAAAATAAGCCTAAAGAGGTGGCCAAGAGGAAGAAGAGGAAAATGATGATGTTGTTAGAGATAGTGACTATTCTTTAACTTTTTAAACTTTTTTAATGTTTTCTAAATTCATTTTTCTTTTTATTATTTTTTAATGTCCTATGGTTTTAAATTTCTGGTGTTAGTATGTGTGATGAAACATCTTTGTTTATTTGGAATATTATATGTGTAATTATGTTTTATGTTAATGAAACTTTCATTTGATTTGTGTTTCATCAATTTATCTTCTTGTGTTATGTGACCAATTGTGTTCAATTGTGCAAATTGCTTATGTTTATTATTATTATTTGAGTTGGTGTAATTGATAAGTTTGTGGACAATCTTTCTCCTTTTTTCACATCATTCTCTTAACCAATTCTCTTTTGATCTTGACAAAATGGGAGAGACAATTGAACTTAATATGCAAAAAGGATGATAAATAAGTTGGATTTATTAACTTAACTGGAGTGTGGATTAAGTGGGAGTGTTTAATTGCCTCAGTGTGTAACATACTTTGAATCCATAATAAAAACTATGAAAATCACTTCACGTCAATTTCCAAATATTTAAAACACTTAGGAGTATGTATATTTAGTTCTTTACCCTTTACATATTCAATCTAGATTGTCCAAATTGAAAAGGGTGAGATTATTATACTAAGTTGGTCAAATCTAAGTCAAAACTCTCTTTTAATCTTGACAATATATATTGAAAGGTTCTATTGCAAATTTTAGAGTGTTGTTCTTGCCAAAATCAAGTTAAAAACTTATTAGAAGTTGAATGGAAGTGATTAGAGGCAAAAAAAAATTCAAAATAGGAAAAGTGTTTCCTAAGTCGCAACCGTGAATGTCATGATGGAGGTTGCAATCGCTACATTCAAACTTGGTTGGAGGGATTCTAGACACTCAACTTAGCAAAAGCCATGTGTCAAGGGCACCATTAGAGATTCAAAAGTCATGACAACAATTTGAGTATAGTGACTAAATTTGTTTCAAATCCTTCATGAGTCATAGTTGAAATAAATTTTAAACTCATTTTAGACTTGACGTATAAAGAACAACCAGTGAAAATCATTGATACTCATATTAGGAAACTGAAGACTAAAGAGATTCTAGTGGTTAAGTCTATATAATCACCATAATTTGAAGGAATGCACATAGGAAAGCTAGGAGAATATGCTTCAATGGTACCCCCATCTTTCCTAGTAAGGTGCGTTATGATTTCATTCATGGGTGAATATATTTACAATAGGGAGTTTTATAAGTTTTAGTGCATAGTGGCAATGTCTTGATGTTGTTCCTTATGTTTGCTTAATATTTGCCTAATATATGCCTAATTTGCATTAAAATGACATGATAATGTTGTGTTTAGAATTTTTTTATACCTAAAGATGGAATTTAAGGTGCATTGAAGATAGAATAAAAGTTTAGAAACATAAGTTCCATAAGTCTTATGGCTTGAAAGTTACATTTTAGCGGACGTTAGGAAGAATTTTTGGTAGCCTATCTTTTATAGGCATGAACTTTCAATCATCAAGGTAGAATGTGCAAAAGAATAATGCTTGTTTAAGAAATAACATTTTTGACAGCCAAACCTTAGGATAAGAAGTTGAAAGTCCATTCCACCAAACATAATTCTAGATTTCTTTTATTTAGATGTTTTGACCTTTTTACACCTTTTTTCTCTTTATTTCCTACTTAAACACAAACCTAAATTCATTTATCTTCAAGTTTTAATAGCCATAAACTCAAATAAAATCTCTCAAAGTTCTCCTTCCATCTATGAACACTAAATCAAACATGGAGAACTCAAAGTTGCTCATCATCTTTCCATTAACTTTTAAGCTTAGTATCGTGATTTTCTCTTGTTCTTTGGTAAGTTCCCCATCTGAAATCATTTATATATGTATGTTTTATATATATAAATAGGTATGTTTATGATGTATTAGGTCTATTTAGTAATAGGGGAGATAAAATTGTAAGATAGAATAACTTGATTGATGATTTTGTCTTCAATTAAAGCTTTGGAATAAATCGATTCATATGGACTAATTTCATACATTCTTGATTATTATTGAGTCTATAAGTGTTAATTAACATCCTAATATTCATATTTAAGATGAGAATTATGGCTAAAATGGTGTTTTACACCTTATTAAGGAGATATTGATGTCTTAATAAGTTTTTTGAATGTCTTTATGTAAATAAATTATGTTTATAAAGAGAATTGATGTTAGCTTAGTTTTTGACATTGTTTGAGACTCTAGGTCTTATGATTAGTGTTATATATGAAAGAAATAAATGTCTTGCCCTTAGTTCGAGTAGATAAAGGCATTAATTTTATAATGAATGTTAAGTTATTCCTTGTATAAATGAGTTCAGCTTAATGGGTGTATACATGTAAGTTCTAGGTGATACTAAAGATTATGATATTAAGAAAAGGAAGTAGAGTGTGCATTATGGAAAGGAGATTTAGCTTCAAGCGAGTAGATATTCCTACCCCATCTCTAGCAATCATATGTTTTCAAAGCTTAGCATTCATGAATCATACAAGTTTATGTTTCAATGTAATTAATGTTAATATACAACCTATAATTATGTTAAGTACTCACACACACAGATATATATATATATATATATATATATATATATATATATATATATATATATATATATATATAAAGATATAAAAAAACACACACACACACACACAAAAAATATATTTATATAAATAAAAGTGTGTCACACAGAAAGGA